>PJAB01000310.1:0-30095 GCA_002887195.1 Chrysochromulina parva | reverse complement strand
CCCGCCCCCCCCCCCCCCCCCCCCCCCCCCCCCCCCCCCCCCCCCCCCCCCCCCCCCCCCACCGCGTACCGGGGCACGGTGCGACCCGCGCGTGTACACGCGCGCACCCCGGCCACCGCCGTGCGTCGATCTAACATGTAACGACTGGACGCGCGCGAAAAGAAGCGGGAGCCGCGGCCACGCTCGCGTGTCGTGTACGCCCCTTCGACAGCTCGGATTCGGCAGCCGTCGCTCGCGCTGGCGCTCCCCCCGCGCGTCCGCAATCGACGTCCGCAATGCCGACGACACGTCGATCGTGGTCCGCGTCACCCCGTAAGAGCCGGTATCCGACACGCGCACGCCGTGACGTCGATACAAGCCACCGCCGTTCGTCACCGCCGTCCCCTCTGCCTCTTGTGTTGCGTCGGGTTATTGCGGCGGTGGGGCCCCTGGCTGTGCGCCCTTGCCGGCGTGGCATACTCGCATGCCTATGAGCCGAGATGGCACCGCGCGCGCGCCCGCGAGCCGACTTATCGATGGCTGCGCATGATGCACTCCCTCTTCGGCTCGTTCCGTTCGCATGCGATACCCATGCGCACGTGCCACGGCGTGCCTCCCTGGGCGCGACTCCCGGAGCATCCGCTGTGCTGACCTCCCCGAGGACTCGCGCGCGACAGCAGCGCTGCCGCGCCTGCTGCCGCGCTTGATGCCGCGTGCGTCCCCTTACGGTGAGGAGCGAACACCTGCCCACGTGCTCGCCTCTCAATCCTCGTCCATGGGCGTGGCGCTGCTGCCGCTCGCGCCGGCATGGATGGATACCTTGCGGCTCGCCTTCCACTCCTCAATCTGCGCCTTGAGCTCGGGGTTCTCGATGAGCATCTCGACGGTGCAGCGCGCGCGTGAGAAGGGGTCAGTTTCGTCAGAGAGCAGATGGCGCGAGATGACGGCGCGATCTACCGAGTGGCCCGAAGGGAGCTTGACCGGATCCTGCATGAGCTCCGCCGTGATCGGGTCGAGGAACTCCTCAGGCACCTCGCCTAAATCCGCCTCGTACGCGGCCTCACGTTCCTTGGCATCGACGCAGCGGCCCGCAAACTTCTCGAGCAGCTCAAGCTGCTCGGGGCGAAGGGTCGTTTCGAAAAGGCGGCCCCCGAGAACGCGGGCCGCCTTGCGCAGGTTGTTCGCGTCAAACGAGCGCTCGTCGCGCACCATGGCCACCTCGAAGGCCGCAAAGGGCGCGAAATGAAGGATGGTCGCGATGATCTCGCCGAGAAGCTTGATCGGGTGGAAATGGTACTTCTCCATGTTCTTCACCTTGAGGTTGGCGCACTTGGGGCCGACGAGCTCAACAAGGAAGTGGTTGAGCATAACGGCCATCCGAGGCGCGAGCTCGGGCAGCATGAAGATCTGGGCGATCTCGGGCTCGGAGCTCAGGTACTGCACCATGTTGAGTACCTCGTTGATGAAGTTCATAAAGTAGCGCGCGTGCCCCTCGTACTGATGGTACTCCTGCGTGCGCCTCTGCCGGTCGCGCGGCTGCATCGCACTCCACGATGCCTCGTCGGCCATCTCGCTCTGCGTCTGCTTGATCGAGGCGAGCTTCGTGAGCGCCTCGTTCATCGAGTAGATCGAGTCGTTGATGAGCATGTTGACGAAGCGCACAAACTTCTTCGTGTTGCGCGCGAAGCCGATCATGGTCTTCTTGTACACGGGCGTGTCCCAAAAGTACTCGAGGATTTGGGACATGTCCTGCCGGTACTCGTATCTGATGGGTGGGGCAATCAGATATGGCGTCAGAATGGCAATCCAAAAGGCAATCAGAAAGGATCGGATGGCAACACGAACGCATCTCGGATGGCGATCAGATTAGAATGGCGATCAGAGAGGCATGCCCAGCCGGGGCCTCGTACTTGTCATACGCCGAGGTGTGCGAGCCTGTGAACTCGACGTCGACGAAGAACTGCATGATCGCGGGCGCCAGGTGCTTCTGCGCGAGCGGGTGCGAGTGGAAGACGGCCGCGAGGCGGTCGGACGCGTGCCGACGGCCCGTGTCGTCGTCCTTTTTGGGCACAAGGTAGCAGAGCAGCTTGGTGAACGTGGCGCGAAGGTACGGATTCTTGACGTACCTGGGCGCGCCGACGAAGGTCACCATGAGGGTGACGAAGTCGTACAGCTCCGTAGCGTCCATTTGCTCGAACGACTGAGGCGCGAGTGCGGTGATGTGCTTGAGGAAGTCAGCCACGTCACTCATGCAGTACTCGGGCAGCGCCGCGAAAAGGCGCGGAACCTTCTCAGGCAACGGCAGACCCTCGGGTGGCGGGCACGCAGTCGCGACGAGCCAG
This sequence comes from Chrysochromulina parva, assembly GCA_002887195.1. Classification (NCBI taxonomy): domain Eukaryota; phylum Haptophyta; order Prymnesiales; family Chrysochromulinaceae; genus Chrysochromulina; species Chrysochromulina parva. The sequence goes on along the minus strand of PJAB01000310.1, from coordinate 27,774 downwards.
CGCGAGACGAGCCGGAAGTAGCGCACGCAGCTCGTCACGAGTGCCGGATCGGACAAATGCGTCTGGTAGGCGAGCACGCACTGCTTGACCGCGTCGATCCACTTTTTGAGCTGCGTCACCTCGGCCTCGAGCTGAGCGGTGACGCCGCTGCTGTGGTGGCCGCCCGCGCGCAACCTCATGAGCTCCTGCTCGCGGATCTGCAGGTCCTGATGCCAGCGGCCGTACTCCTTCTGCAGCTTTTCGAGCATCGAGTAGCTCGGCAGCAGCCCCACGTGTAATACTCGCATGGTGAGGAAAAAGTACTCGGTCACAGTCCCAAACGACGTCGAGACCTCGAGCGGTGGCGAGTCGTCGTCGTCGGGCGCCACAATTCCCTCCGCCGCGAGCCGGTCGAGGTAGCGCTGACGCAGGTCGGGGTTGCGCGAGTCGAGCCAGTACATGACGTCGTCGGCCGTGGCGCATAGGCGAGTCTCGTCCTTGAGATCGATCCGATGCGTCGAGAGAAGGTACGACGGGTCGATCTTGGATGCATGCGGCGAGTCGGGCGGCGTGAATGGCTCGCACAGCGCGAGCAGTATCGCCGCGAGGTTGGCCATGAACCCGTCGTGCGAGTACGTGCGCATCGCCTGCGGCGGCTCAATGTGCTGCGGCGCGATCGCATGCAACAGCCGTTGGCTCTCGGCATGCGGGAACCACTGCTGCGCGCGGCTCTGGTTCAGCGAGCACGCGGCGGCGATGAGCTTGAAGAAGGGCTCCTTGGCCTCGGGGTTCTTGAGCAGCTCCTTGGCCACGTTCGTGAGCGCGCGCTGCACCACGCCAGTCGAGAGGCGCAGCGACGACATCGAGTTCTCGAGAATCGGCGGTGATGACGTGTCAGGGAAGCAAGCGGCGGCGAGCGCCGGATCAGATGGAAAAACCGCGAGCCCGAGGAAGGGGCCGAGGCGAGCACCCATCTGCAGCAGTGCGCCATTGCGCGCGAGCGGCCCGCCGAGGAAGTTGGGATCCGTGGCGAGCAGCGCGCCCAGAGGCTTCTCGCGCACGAGGCCGTTGAGCGCGCGGTAGGCGGGCGTAAAGTCGGTGAGGATGGTGAACTTTGTGTCGCCCACTTCTTCTGCGAGCTTGGCATACAGCGGCAGCCCGAGCTCGGTGAGCGTGCCTTCCTCCTGCAGCCGCGCGCACAAGCTGCTCAGAAAGCCCTGCGGCAAGCTGTCCGCCTTCAGGGGCCGGAGCAGCCGTAGCACACCCTCCGCCTCGACGTCGGCCGGCTGCGGGAACATGGTCGGGTTGAGCAGCGCGATCGACGCGTACGAGACGCACAGGTCGGTCACGTAGCTGTACATATCGGCGAGCTCCGGCGTGAGCATGCTGCTCTTGCGCGAGCGCAGTTCGCCAACGCGAGCGTAGCAGCTGATGAGGTAGTCGACCACGGCGTAGGAGCCATCCGACTCGGAGAGACGGCCCACGATCGCGCGATCGAAGAGCGAGCGGCGCGCGGATGTATCCTCCCAGCGCGCGGCGACTTCGTCCGGTGACGTCGCATCGCCCGCCTGGTTGACCAGCTCCTCAGCCAGCTCTAAAAGCTCGGCGACTACATCGGCCGCCGTGGTGCGCGAGCCGGCAGACGCGGAGGCAGGGACGCCCGCGGCGGTGAGCGATATCTTGAGCGCCTTGGATATGATCTCGGCGTCGTCCTTGAGTAGGAGCAGCACCATCGCGCGACGCCAGACGTGCGGCGGGCGTGTGCTTCTTTTTCTGGAGTGGGCGAGCCACGTTCACAGCCAATGTTTGTGAGCGACAGCCGTTGCAAACCAGGCTATCTTGCTCATGAGTCATGTCGCAGTCGACCAAGTCGACGCTTGTCCGTGTGGTCGTGTGTGTATTGAATTGTACATGAGGCAGACTAACTACTGTGCTTCGATTGTGAAATTCCAATGGTTGTATGATAGATCGCGGTGGCGGGTGCGAGCGGGTGCGAGCGGGTGCGAGCGGGTGCGAGCAGCGCAGGGGCGCTCACGCCAGAGGTGCGCGCCGCAAGCCCGTGCCCGCGAGCGCGGTGGCGATGCCCGGGCCATCGACCTGCACCGGGCGGCCATAGAGCGAGGGCTGCGGGGCCATCGTAGCGGCGAGGCGCGGAGGCCTGACACCACCAGCGGACGACGCGTCCCCGGTCGGAAGCGCCCGGGACGACGCCTCGGCGGTCTGGAGCACCAGAGGGCCGTTGTCCGCCTGCGCGCCGACACGGCGCGCTGTCGCGATCGCGTCGTGCACCGCGTGCGAGGGTGCTGCGCCCATGCGCGCGTGCGGCTGGCGGCGATGGTGCGTCACAGGCGGCGCCTCGACGGCGTGGATCGAGGTGGAGATGAGCGGTGGCCGCTTGTGCGGCTGCCACGAGCCGCTCAACACCCTGGCCATCTCTGCGACGGTCACATGGTCCCAAGCGAGCGCCAGCGCCTCATCGCTCTCCCCGGCCAGACCGGCGCGGTGCAGCCGAGACTCCTCGACCTGCATCCGCAGGAAGCCGTCGTCGTTGAGCAGGTGCACCGCCAGCGGCGCGCGGTACCCATCCTCGGCGGCCAACGCCTTACTTCCCCCTCCTTCTGGAACACCACGGGCCGCGCGCATCCGGCGCACATGGGCCTCGAGAGCGTTCGCGTACCCGCGGCGAGCGGGTGGCGGCAGCGCCTCTGCTGGCTGCTGCGATGGCTTGGGCGGCAGGGCGGCCGCGGCGAGGTTGGCGTCTGTGCTCGCGACGACGCCGTCAGCATGGATGTCGTCCAAATTGGCCCCTCCAGAATTGCCCCCTCCATGGGCCCCGGCAGCGGTGTCCTCACCGATGTGCACTGAGAAGCGCGGCGAGTGCGGCGAGTGATGCGGCGTCTCGAAGCTCATAGGATACTGCCTCGGCTCGTACCCAAAGCCATAGCCGAGCTGGATCGGCGGCGGCGGCTGGTGGAGATAGACCTGAGCATGCTGCTGCTGCTGGCGCGGGCTGAGGGCGGTCCCCTGGCGGCGGTGCGCCACACGTGGCTGCGCCGAGTGCGGCCGCTCAAAGTGGGGACGCGCCGCCCCCGTCGCCCAGCCCGCGCCCACGGCACCAAAGGCGCGCGGTGATGGCGGTCTCGTGTCTCCCGTCCAATATGCGCCGAGTTGGGCGCCGCCCTCGCGCCGGTAAGCGGGCACCGCCGAAACGGGGCGTGCGCCGCGCTGTCGCGGGCGCGGCGGCAAGCTGACGGAGTCGGGACGCGATCCGGCGGCGTTCACAGTGCGGCGATGTTCACAGTCGGGACGCGATCCGGCGGCGGCGGCGGCGCTGTTAGCAGCAGCTACAGCTTGCTCAGACTGCAAGGGGTTGTGCAAGCTGTTGGCCTCGAGGAGATACGCAGTGACGGCGCGCTGCCGTTCGGACGGTGTGGCACCGGTCGGGTGCTTCCTGGTGATCGCCGTGAAGTCTGGCTTGGGGGTTACCCCCACGCGGAGCGGACGTGGTGTGAACATCACCTGCAGCTCATGCGCCTGCTCCAGCGCTTCCGCCTCCATGCGCGCCACCTCGACGACGAGGGCCGCCTCGGGATCGGGTAACAGCCGGCCGGCGGGCGGCTCAAGCGCCTCAGCCCCCTGCGACGTCGCGCGCGGCGGCGGCTTCGGCGCGCGGAGGGCGTGGGCGCGCGCGCGCTCGCCGAGGCGCGCGAGCTCCATCGCTCGCTCAAGGGCCTGCACGTCGGCTGCGCGGGCGCCCATCGCCTCGCCCACCACCTCGCTGGGCACCAGCGCCGCAGCCACGTCCTCGTCATCGCGCCGCGTGGACGGCTCAAAATACGGAGGCAAGGGCAGCGGGCCCGGCCGGCTCGGGTCACTATACTTGGAGGGGGCGATCACCCCGGGGTCGGGCGGGGGCGGGACACGCGGCGGGCCCTCGGGGCCGGGCAGCACGTGCGGCGGCTGACGCTGCCCAGTAGCTGGTCGACTGACGAGTCGAGGTGAAGACGCGCCAGGAGTGCGCGCCTGCGAGGGCTTCGAAGGCGGCGTGGGAGTGGCAGGTGCCACTGCAGGTGCGATGATGATCTTGGCGGTGACGAGCTCGGTCAGCCAGCGATCCTCGGTGGCCTGCGCCAGCTGCTCCATCCGCCGCGCGTCCGACTGCAGCAGCGCTGTCAGCTCGCCGATCGCACGTCCGTTGTCCTGGCGGGCGAGCACGAGGCTGAGGAAGCGGCCGTCAAGCAATAGCAGCTCCGCGTGTGCGGAGGCAACACGTGCCGTATAGGGGAAGCGCACGCCCTCGGCCAGTGTCACAGCGCCGCCCAGCGACGCGGCGCCCGCCACGATGCACGGCACCATTTGCCCGCAGCCGATCGTGCGGAGCGTTATCTCGCGCGGAGTGTTGCTGTCGCCGACCCCGGCGGCCGCAGGCTTCGGCGAGCCGGCCGCATCGGCAGCGCGCTTGGCTGGGTCGGCGGCACCCGCGAGGAAGTATGCTGGTGTGGTCGGCGGCGGCGAGGCGGGCCGTATGCCGATCTGCTGAGGCACAGGCGAGAAGAGGACGGGCGGCGCGGGCGTGTGCGGCGCAGGCGCCGGTGGGCGCGAGGTGGCGCGAGACAGGCTAAGCTCGCCCGACATGACGAGATACAGGCATGCGCCCTTATCACCCGCGCGCACAACCGGCTCGGACCAGGCAAAGGTGCGCCGGCGCGCGGCCTGAAGCAGCTGCGCGAGCGTTGGCGGCGAGCACATAGCGAGCGCCGGCACGTTTCGTAGCCACTCAAGCTGTAGCTTCAGTCGCTCCGCACCCGCCGTCGCAGCGAGAACGTGGCGCGGGCAGACGAGCAGCGTGCACGCGGTGTTGCACACGGCGGTGATGGCGCGCCGGTTGGACGAGTCGAGCGTTGGCTCGCCGAAGGAGTCGCCCGTATTGTGCACCGTCAGGCAAACGCCTACCAGCTTGCTCGCCTTGCTGCGCACCTCGCTCGGCGAAAGATCGCTGGTCAACCCGAGGTCCATAGTGGCGCGCATGAGTTGCTGGCGCAGCCCGAACTTGCGCGGGGCGGAGGGCGTTGGCGTGGCGGCGAGAGCACGCTGCTTTCCCATCATATCGGGGAGCATCAAGTATTTATCTGGCGGCACCAAGCCACTGAGCATCACATTCGCCACCGCCTCCGCCGCCACTTCCACCGCTTGCTCCGCGACCGCCGCTTCATGCTTGGCGGCCGCCTCCGCGGCCGATCCCGCGTTGGCACTCGACGAGATGTAGGCATAGCGCGCCTTGGCTTTAACCGCCTCCTCCTTGGCTGTGGCCAGCTCCCGCTGCTTCCACTCGCGTAGCAGGTGCATGTGCGCACCGCCCTCGATGTCCATCAGGTCCTTGCGAGCGTGGCAGCTCACCTGTCCGGAGAGAACCACGAAAGCCGCGGTGGCCTCCATGCCCTGCAGGTGTACGGCCTCGCCGGCGCGCAGCCTTTCCACGCGCAGGTGCTGTCGGCAAGTATCCACCAGCTCCTCCGGCTCAAGCAAGCGTAGGAAGGAGAGCTCGGCACAAGCGGCGGCAGCGGCAGCAATGCGTTGCTCGTCGCGCTCCGAAACTGGGTCCTCGAGCACCTTCAGGTTCGTTAAGATGGACTCGAGCACTTGGCGAGAGACGCGATTGCCACTGAACATGCCGTTCACGACGGATAGGAGGGAGCAGGACCGGAGCGGGTTCTGGTGAGCGACCCGTACGAGGTTTCCTAATCAACGATGTTTGCGTCCGCGGAATTCCCCAAGCAAATGAAGAGGCAATCGATGAAACCACACGCACCACACTCTACGGCGCGGTCACCCAGCACATGTATGTTGTACATTGCAAATGTAGGTACGAGCTGACAGAGTGTGGCACGGGCAGAGGGACCGTTGCCCGTGGGCCGTGGCACCCCCCCCCAAAGTCGCTCATCGGCAGCGCGGCCAAAGGGCCCACGGCGTATCTCATGCGTGTCGGTCTCTCAGCTCTCATGTATCGTGCGGGCCGTGGGTGCACGCGTGCACCGCGTCGCCTCATCGTCTCTCATTCCAACCGCGCATAGCCTGATCCGCCAACGCCTTTCACTTCGGGCACCGTGCTGAGGCGCAGGGGTCGGTCGGCGTCGTCCCATGTCTCTTCCACCGAAATCAATTTCGCAGTCGGGAGCTCCGGCGCCGCGTGTGCCGGCGCCATGTGTGCCGGCGCAACGTATGTGGACATCGGCGGCATGACGAGCGGCGCGACGAGAGGCGCGAGATGCATCTCGCCGAGCTCGTCGCCATCGAGCAAGCTCGCACTGAGGCTGCCGCTGCCGACCTTGTTAGGCTTGAAGCTCGGCGTCGGCTTGGGCGCGGGCGGCAGCGGCGCCGTGACGCCCATCGCCGCGGCCGAACTCAACGATTGGGCGAGATTGAGCGAGCTCATCGGGGCGAGATTGAGCGAGCTCATCGGGGCGAGATTGAGCGAGCTCATCGGGGCCGTCGCCGCTGCGGACGCGTCGGCACCCGGTGGCGGCGGCTGGCGCGACATGGCGCTGAGCGGAGCTATCGACAGGGGCCGACTCACCGCATCACTGTCGTCGAAGGCCGCGTAGCTGCCGTTGGAAACGGCGTGCGATGCGCCGGACTTGAACATCTTCGGCATGTTCGGCAGCAGCGACTTGGTCATCGCCGGCGCTGCGAGATCGCTGCGTGACATCGGTGCCGTGGGTGGCGCGGGCGGCGGAGCGGGCGGAAACTTTGTGCCCGGGGGTGGCGGTTCGTCGAACGTATTGTACTTTGAGCGTAGCATGGCCAGCTCGAGCTCTTCCTCGGGAGTGAGCCCGACGAGCGTCGAGGCGGTGCCGCGCGAGTCGCCTGCCACGCGCAGCGCGGGCGCCGTCACCACGGCCTGGCTCGTCTGCGCCATCGAGAGCATCCGGTCAGAGGCATCTGGGTGGCTGGGGTGGCGCCCAAGCGGCGCCGGACCCGCCGGCACCGGCAAACCAGCCATCCGCGCACTCTCCGCGAGGGCGAGCGCCAGCATCTGCTGCTCGAGCTCGTCCTCATCGTGGTCGTATTGAGACGGAGGCGGTGCCCTCGCGCCGTCCCGAGGGGCGCGCGCGTCCCAGGCTGGTGGCGCCTCAACACGCGGTGCTCGCGGTGGTGCCGGGCCTGGCCCCTCGCATGCAGCGCACACCGAGGCGCCGGCTACATTCTCGAGGGTGCATTGCGAACACATCCACGGCACTCTCGGGGCTCTGGGGGGGGGCGGTGCGGCAGGGCGATGGGCGTAGTGAGGCCCTGCCACTTGCACCGTTGGCGCACTCAGCCGCGGAGGCAAGGCCACGTGGATCTCCATTCCCGGTCCGTAGCCGGGAGGCACCACGCAGTCGAGCTGCGTGCCATCGGGGGCCGCCACGCGGAACTGACGGCCCGCAACACACCCCTGCGGAATTATCACGCGTAAAAGCTCCGACGGCTGCTGGAACGGCATTGCCTGCTGCATTGGCATCGCCTGCTGGAAGGGCATCATCTGCTGCGTGGCCACAGCCGGGCGTTGTTGAGGAGGGTGCAGCTGGGGAGGAGGTTGAGTTCGAGCAGCGGTCGATGGAAACGGATCGGCGGTTGTCGGCGGCGGCGGACCGCCGCCGCCCGGCCGTGGCGTCCCGCACATCTCGCAAACGCGTGCACCGTCGACGTTTTCATACGTGCACGCTGAACAGGACCATGCAGTGGGCGGCGGCATCTGCGGCGTCCGGACGGCAGCGAGAGTTTCGAGACATTCTCCTAAAATGGTCCTATCGCCAACTCGACGCAAAAGTTCAATGCTTCCGCTCGTCTTTCATTTCTCGGTTTCGTGGTGCGGAATTCATCGAAGCGATGATTCTCGAGGCCCTCCTCGTTGCGGCGGGCTCGTTCTCTGCACGCGACCCAACTCGGATACCGTGTCAAGCACGAGCGCATGCACCGCGCCTGGCTCTGCTCGACGCACCGACCGACGACCGTCGCACTCGCGAGAAGGCGCTAGTGACTTGGCTCGAGTCCAACGGCGTCTGCCTGTCTCCCGAGGCGGGCTGGGGACGCGCAGCACATCCGCTGCGCGTCGAGGCGGAGACCGTCGAAGATTTTGAGCTCTCAGGCCGCGGGCTGATTGCGCGCAAGGAGCTCACGCAAGGCCAAGAGATAGTCAAGGTGCCATCAAAGCTCCTCCTCACTCGCAAGACGGCGCAGCGCGAGCTCGGCTCGAGCATCGTGCCGGACAGCCTGAACGAGTACCTGGCGCTCGCGCTGTTGCTAATACACGAGCGCTCGCTCGGCCAGCAATCCTTCTGGGCCTCGTACATCCGCATCCTGCCGACGGCCGAGGAGGTCGGCCAGACGTGGTTGTGGAATGAGGACGACTTGGCTCTACTCGAGGGCTCGGGCATTCTCGCGTCGACGGCGTCGCTGCGCGCCAAAATCGAGCGGGAGTATGCGGCGCTGCTGACCGATATCTTGCAGCCCAATGGGCTCGATGAGAGCGTCTTCTCGCTCGAGGCCTTCCAGTGGGCGATGTCGATGCTGCTTTCGCGCGCGATTGACCTACGCGAGACCGGTGAGCTTGCGCTCGTGCCGTACGCCGATCTGCTCAACCACTCACCGTACTGCTCGGCCTACTTCTTCTACAACGAGGTCCCCTTTTCCAAGGAGCGCGAGGTCGTCCTGTACGCCGACCGCTCCTATGCCAAGAACGACCAGGTGCTCATCTCCTACGGCCAGAAATCGAATGCGGAGCTGTTGCTGCTCTACGGCTTCGTGGTGGACCGCAACCTGTTCGACGAGGTAGAGGTGACGATCTCGCTCGACCCGACCGACCCGCGCTACGACGAGAAGGCCGCGTTCCTGCAACAGCAGGGCCTCACCCCCACGATGGCCTTCCCGCTCCTCATCGATCGCTACTCCTCTGAGCTGCTGCAGTGCGCGCGCGCTCGCCACCCGCTTGCACGCAGCCCGCCCCGCTGAACCTGAAACATCGTCGCGTGAGAGCCGCGAGCTACCTCATATCGGCGCAGACTTACCAGCCACCCCGCGTACCCCGCCTTCTCAGGTATCTTCGCCTATGCTGCCTGACGCCGTCGGACGGCCCACTCGACAGTTTCAAATACAACGAGCGCATCTCGGTGGCGAATGAGGCCGCAGCACAGCGCGCCCTGAGCGAGGGCTGTGAGCGCGTGCTCGCGCTCTATCCGCAGACAGAGGCAGAGGATGCCGCGCTGATGGAGAATGGCCGCCTATTCGCCGCACTCAGCCGCAACCAGCGCATGGCCGTCAAGCTGCGCCGCAACGAGAAGCGCATATTACTCCGGACCATTCGGACTTGCGACGTCGCACTGCAGGCGCTCGGCAGCGCTCCGATCGCCTTGTAGCACAGTCCTTGCAGCCGCGTTCGTGCTCGCGCGGAGTCCGCGAGGACGCTCTCGTCCACGGGGCGCTCTCAACACCCCAATGCGAGGTCTCGCCCGCGCGGCATCGAGGCATCTGAGGCGAGCCGCGTGAGACGGTTTGCACAGCGCCGCTGACTCTGGCACAAGCGGGCACCGGGCAGTATACACGCGTTGGGCCGGCGCAACCCGGCGCGCCGCACAAGAGGCGCCCCGCGCACGACACGGCCGCGCATCGCGGCACGGGTAAGGCCCGCACGGGGGTCGGGGGTGAAAAGCGTATGTCTAGATGCTGGAACCGTGATTTCAACGGTTTTGTTCATCAGTTCTTTAGGACGTGTATATTCTTCTTTCTTCAATTACAAGCGACGCGCAGTGCGCGCCCCGAATGACCGTCGTCCGGGTCACATCGCCACGCCGACTCCGACGGCGCCGAGAGCGATCTAGGCCGAAGTAGGATCGCCGGTCGAACGCTCGAACCGCCTAAGCCGTTCCAGAACGCGCGCCTCACCGCGCAGGACGCGGCCTCGACACACCATCCATGTACCTTTACAGACCCGCACTAACTCCTGCGATCGAGACGCAGCCAGGGCCCCTCAACCCCGTTTGCCTGCTTGTCGCGTGACATGCACAACAGCATGGCGAGGCACTCAAATGCCCTGCCGAAAGAGGAACAGCGCAAGGGGGGTTGGCGGTAAGCGAAGACAATAGCCGAGAACGAGCCTGTGGAAGGCTTGCAAGGCATAGACGAGTAGGGCGATGCGCGCGCGGGGGGGGCGGGGGGGCATTCGACGCGAGCCGGAGGCATATGGCACGGACCGATTCCTTGAGGAAGTCGCCAAGCTTAGCAAGCACCGTACGGCACTGGCCAGGCTGGATCTTGTCGTTGTGGTAGGCGACGAGGATGCACGTATTGCAGCGGTAGAAGGCAACGCCCTCGTTGCCCTTCTTCGCGTAGATCTCCGTGTTCTCTTCACCACTCACATACATGTACTTGACGCCGGCGATGGTCACACCCGTTGCCGCCAAACCAGAGGGGGCCGCAAAGTGCGCAGAAACAGCGGCGACCTCAGCGATTTGCGCGGCAAACGGCGGGCTCTGCGTGTACGCCCAGGGGTTGCCCTGGAGGTCGTAGATACCCGCCTGCGTAACCGCACCAGTGCCGACGAGATTAGCATCGACATATGCCTGCCATGACATGGTTGCTTGAGATGGATCTGTAATGAAGGAGCGCGAAGAAGGGTGGGGCCAGGCAGGTGAGAACACGATAAGCACGTGCGTGTGGGTGTGCTATGGCCCCGTCTAGCTCGCGCTCCGCCGAGACCAATCAGCTGCGCGCGCGGCGCGCGCGGCTGCGCACGTCGCGAGCTTTCGGCGCGCGCCGAGGAATCGCGCGGGCTCCACCTCCGAACGTTCACACCCCGTACCCAAGACTTTTTGTTTGGCAATTCACAGCGTACACATTTACGATGAGAACGAAACCTTGACCAACTTCACTTCCTTCGGGGCTCGTGCGCACGACGTCATGTCGCTCCTGCGGCAGCTTCCGCATGTCCGCCATGTGGCACCAAATATCGATAAGTTGTTCTCGAGAGCTGTCACTACACTGAGCACCACACCAGGTGCCACACTTCGTGTGACTGGCAAGGCTGCGCGACTTGTCGTGCGCACTAACATGGAGACTTATGTTGCCGAGCTCGAGGCGAAAGATGAGACCGGCACCGAGCTCGATGCGGCATCGTGGGTGCGCACCGAAGACGGAGGAGACCTGCACGTGGTGGCCGCAGGCACATCTTCTGCCGGCCTGGTGATCAGCGTGCCTGCCTCGTTCAATGTGCACGTCGCATTCGAGGGCAACTCGTCGGTCGATGTGCAGGGCTGGCTCGAGGGAACCGTGCACGTCGAGGTGGGCCAAGGCGATGTGTCCGTGAACACGGTGCGCGGCTTGCTGACGTCCATCTCGACCGGCCGCGGCGACGTCAAGGTTGAGCATGTCGAGGGCAACCTGCACGTGCAGAATGGCGACGAGGGCTCGGTGACGCTGGGAAAGATCATGGGCGAGGATCTGCGTGTGCTCACGAGCGGTACGCTCAAGGCGCGCGCACTCTACGCGAAGCGGCTGGACGTGGAGGCAGCGGCGGGTATGAACGTCGGGGTGCTCAGCGCCAACGAAGGGCTCATGTCTTTGCGCGGCGACTCGACCCTGTCTTCCACAGAGGGCGTCTTGAAGTTGACGCACTCGGGCCGTGGCTCGATTACTGTGCAAGCCGGGGAGACACTTCGGTCGCTGAGCGTCAGCCGCGCCATTTCGGGTGCACCCGGCGGCGGGGCCGCAGGCACGGATGTCGCACCGAGTGCAGCCCTGGTGACCCTATATTTGCCCTCGGGGATGGCGGCTCGGGCGGAGGTGCGTGCCAAGGAGCTCGTCCTCGATGCGAAGCTCCAGGCGGAGCGGGTCGAGCGGCCGGCGATGGGAGCCGCCGAGGCGAGGGGGGGTGTAGTGGGCGTGCCTTCAGTTGAGGGCTTCATCAAGCCGGCGCCTCCACTCTCGACGAGTGGCACGAAGACGTTTGCAGGTTACGACTCCGGCTCGAGCACGTCTTTAACGCCGTGGTGGACGGCCGAGGCGCGGAATGCTTGGTCGAGCAGCGCCGACGCGGCCGCGCGTAGGGGATGCGAGTCGTATTTACTCGGCGGCGCAACGGTCGAGGCCACGAAGGCATGCGAGCTCAGTATCCTTGCCGACGACGCTCACGTCACCATCGGTGTGAAGAGCTGGTTCGAGCAACGGCTCAAGCTCAAAGCAGAGCACAAGCAACAGCCCTACCGCTGACGTGTGGCACGTCCGTCTGAGTGTGGGGCAACGGGTGAGCGCTTGAGCGCTGGCGAGATACCAGAAAGAGGGTGGGGGGGGGCGGGGGGAGGCGTCGGAAAGCTTGGGGTAAAACCGGCGAGCGGCGTCCTTTGACCTTTCGGTGTGGTGCACAGCGGCAGTACTTGTCTTGTGTGCGAGAGGCCCGGAAGCTGACAAGCTACGGGGCTGTACTGTACTGCAAGTTACCCCGCATCCCGCAGCAGAAAAGGCGCACTTTTGGGTGAGCGGAAGAATTGACGGGCCCGAGTCCGAGTGGCGCGCCATCGTCTCCTCTAATACAATGTTGAATGTATGCTGGGGTGCAGTTTGGGTGCAGTGGGATTAAAGTTCACTGTTCACGTTACATGTAACTAATGATACTGTATGACGTTTTCATGACGTGTTCGGGGGCATGCAAACGCCTTCCCGTTGAACTGAACTGAACTGAACGCCTTCCCGCTGCATGCACGCCATCAAATATAAGTAGGACCAGTGAAGATTCGCACTCAGTCCTCACTGGGTCGACGACTTCTGACACCTCTCTCTGGTCGCACGTGGGAGGGACTCGGCCATGTCGGTCGTCCTCGACGTCCTGCGCGAGCTCATCTGCGATCCGGCCGTGCCCATCGACCCAGACCGCCTCTACGCGGCGCGGCGAGCGCTGCACGATGATCCTTCCGTGCTCAAGACCTCCGACATCGAGCTGCTGGCCTCCGAGGCGCACGCTGCGTTCAATGCTTCCCTCCAGAAGCGTGAGGGCGGTGACGCCGATGAGGTGAAGCGCCTGACCGTCGCCACGCACGTACGTACCTTCTGCCTCTCCGTCATCTCAGCGAGCACCCCGGACGTGCGCGTGCTCAACGACCTCGAGTTGACGCAACGTGCACGGCACTGGTCGCGCGTCGGCCTGCAGTGGGTCATGTGCAACAACGCTCTCGAGGCCGAGGGCGCACTCGACGAAGCAGCGCGTCTCCTACGTGCAACTACCGAGCCGGAGAGCATCGAAGTCCTTGAGATCGAGCTGCAGCTTCTGGGCTTCCGCGCGCACCTTGGATGGAGCCGTGGCCAGATGCGGCAGGTCAAGCGCCACCTCGAGGACGCCCACGCTCTCGTGGAGCGGCGCGGTGGCTCGTGCTCGTTCCTTCTGGTCGGCCCGCGGCGCTATCTCGCCGAGCACGTTGCCTTCATCCTCGCTCATCGCGGTTTCGAGCTCCTCGATGACGGTAACAGCGGCGGACTCAGCAACCCGCTCGGCAGCCTCGGCAGCGGTGGGGGCGGTGGGGGCGCCGCCGCCGGCGGGTCGAGCGCTGTCGAGCGCACGACGCCCTTTGAGCGGCATGACCTCATCCGCCTGCTCGATCTCGGCCTCGCGCTGCTTGGCGATCTGGGCAGCGAGATCGACGACGTGCGCCGGCTGCGCGACTCGGCGCTCCGGCTGCGTGCGCTGCTGTGCATCCAGGAGAACGAGATCGACCTCGCTGCGCACGCGCTGCGCCAACACTCGGCGAGCAAGACTGACGCCTTTTCGCTGCTGAATACTCTTCTCCTATTCCGCTGCAATCAGCCGGCCGAGGCACAGGCGCACGCTCTCGACTGGCTGCGCTCGAGTGAGCACATGCCCGGGGCGACCGCCACGACACTCATCGACCTCTTCGTCGCTAACGATGCGATTTCGGCAGCGCTCAGCGCGATCGGCGTACTCACGGAGCGGCTCGCGCAGCGCGGCGAGTGGGCCGCGGGCAGCGACGAGGGGTTGGAGTACGCCGAGCTGCAGGAGATCAAGTTTCGGCTGCTTACCGAACGAGCACCTGACTCGGCGGCAGCCGCCGAGCACCTCGAGACGATTCTCGACGGCCACTGCTCGGGCCGCCGACTGCTCGAAGAGGCAACCCTCTTCGCGCTCGCCTCGAAGCTCTGGGCCGCGGGTGTGAGCCACTACCAGATGGGCGACCTCTTCCGCACCACCTCAAGCTTCGAGGACGCCTACCGTTTTCTGGAGCACACGCGCGACCGGCGGCGGCAGCACCGCGTACAGGCGACGATCGCGCACTGCTACCTGCTGCAGGAGCGCACCGATCAGGCCATCGACCGCGCGTCCGTCGCAATGCGGCTCTACGGCGAGTGCACACCCGAGTCGGCTGACGATGTGCACGCGCGTGCCGTCGTCGGGGACGGCCTTAGCGTCGTTGGCAGCGAGAGCGGCGGAGACCTGCGTAGCCTCGCACTCATCGTCCTCGTCAAGGCGCGTCTCAAGCAAGGCGACACCACGGGCGCGCGCGCGCAAGTGGAGACACTGCTGCAGACCAAGCCCAAAGACACGCTGCTCCTCGCCTCTGTGTGCGAAGAGCTCGCCGCCCAAGGGACCAAGTTCCACGCGCCGTGCGTGCGGATCCTTGAGCACATCGTCCAACAGATTGTCGCGCTGCCCGCCGCAGCCGCGACGGGCGCAGGCACGGGCAGTGCACGATGCGGGGGCGGCGCGTCGTCGGCAGGTCGGAAGGCGGGCGGTGCCGGCAGCCGCGTCCTCCCCGCCAGCGCCGAGCCTGCCTCTTCCGTGGGCCCTGCACCAGTGGGGGGCGCCTCCTGCCTTCGCCCCGAGAGGCTCGCCGCCGCGGTGCGTGCGCTCGTCGAGATGCGGCTCAAGGCTGGCGCGAGCGAGGCGGCTGAGGCGCGCGCGGCCGCACGCCTCGGGCAGGATGGTGATGGCACCGAGCTGGTTGCCGGTGCGGCTGGCGCGGGCTTAGGCGCGGGCAGTGCAACCGATTGGGAGCGATTGCTCACGCTCCATCGCGCAGTGCTCGCCGACCTGCAGTGCATCGCGACGCGAGCTGGCCACGACGGCGCTGGCGTGTGTGATGATCCTTCGTACATCGAGTGGCTCTCTGACACCGCATGGAACCTCGCTGTCGCCCAGGCCTCCCTTCGCGACGCGACACACAACAACGCGCAAGGCGGTGATGGCGGTCGCGGTCACGGCGACGGCACCGCTGATGGCACGGTCGTCGTCGGCGGCAGCGGCAGCGGTGGCGAGGACGCGGGGCTGGCGCGCCGGTCGAAAGCGTCATTCGCACTGTGCGCCGAGCTCGCTGAGGCGTCGTGCGAGCTGACCAATGCGCTGCCACCCACCGAGGCCCGTCTGCATGCAATGATCCGTTGCCAAGCGGTCGTCTGTCGCTGCCGGCTGCGGCTGAGCGCTCTGTGCGCCGCGGAGCCGGAGGAGCATGAGAACCTCTCGCACGCTTCCTCTGCCATCGCCGCTGCCTTCCGCCTCCACCACCGGTGGAGCCAGGCTGCTGCCGTCGGTCTCGCTGCGAGCGAGGCTCATGCCGCCACGGCCACTGCCACGGCCACTGCCACCGCCACTGTCTACGCCTCGTCCGCCGCGAGCGCCGGCGGTGGCTGCGTTGGCCCGGCGGCGTGTGGTGCAGCGCCGCCGCCCCCCACGGCACCACCGGCGGCGCCCGAGCTGGCAGCCGACCTCGTTCCAACACTCCAGCTCCTTAATTTCGAGGTTGCCTTGCTCCGTCGCGACCCGAGCGCCCGCGCGGTGCTCGAGCGCGTCGCTGCGCTCAAGAGCGTCTCGGCGGCACAGCTCGAGGGTCTCGCCGACGACTGCCTGCGCGCGCGCCAGCGAGAGCTCGGCGTGCTCGCGCTCGAGAAGGCGCTCGCGCGGTTACAGGCGAGTGCTCGACTGATGGCTATTGATTGAGCTCGTGATGGCCACTGATGATCACTGGGTGCCAAATGTGTTCGAACGATTGCATGCAGATGGCCGAGCCGAAACACTACGCGCAAATCGTGTACGTGCTCAAGCGGCTCATCAAGCTCGCCGAGCGGCGCGCGCTCGCATGGCCGTACCTCGAGATTGCAAAGGAACTTCTTGAGGGCTTCTCAGATGCCAACTGCCCGATCAGCCCAGATGACCTCGGATGGCTACTAAGCGAGAGCTGGAACAAGGGTACAAGGCTAATTGAGTGCCTTATGGCTACTCTGAGTGCCTTATGGCCACTCTGAGTGCCTTATGGGTGCCCCTCTGCGTTCCATATGAGTGCCATTCTGAGCGCCTCTTTTTCATCGACCTCTTTCATCGACCTCTTTCATTTGACCACTTTCATCAGGCGTTGCATGCTTTCAGGAGGAACAGCTCGAGGAAGCCGAGCGTTGGATGGCGCTCGCCTTTAGCTTCTCGACCTTCTCGGCCGCGCTCGCCGGCAGCCGGGAGGAGCTCGATGAGCAGTACCAGGTGTGCCTCAAACAGCTGCATCAGCACGGCGCGGGCAGCCGACGCAGCACCGAGTGGCAGGGCCGCATGGGGAAGCGCATCCTCGAGGCTGACAACGCGATGGCGCGCAAGCGCATCGCTTTCGGCTGAGGCTTCGATCAAGCAGTGCTTGCTCTCCCACATGATACGAGTGCGTGTAAGTGCGTGGCGCGGTCTCTCACACTCTCGGGTGACGGGTCGGGTCGACGCTCGGGGTAGAGACAGTGCACTTGGCACGCTGCTAAATCTCAGCGGGGGACGCGCTCGCGCGTCGCGTGCTCTGTGGCAGCACACCTCCTCGTTCGGCATCGCCGTCGGAACTCTCTCGAGGTCTCGTGACGGGCAACAGGGAAGCAACAGGGAGCACGCGACGGGGTAGCGACGGGGTAGCGACGGGGTCACGGTCAGCGTCCGGCCGCGTGACTTTTTGTTTTTCCGCACGCGGCTTACCGCAGTGCGGCTCCGCACACGCGGACCACGGCGCGGTTTGATTCCGCGCGGCGTTAGAGGAGCAGAGGACACTCTCACAGCTCACACTCAAAGTCACTTTCGAATAAGTCATCAGCCCGGCCCTGGAGAACTGGACGAGAGACCGTCGACGGCGGTCGGAGCGCAGGGTGCCGGCCGGTTTCGCGAGAACCTGAGGCGTGACCGTAGAGGCGTGGACAGATTCAGGAGGCGCGTCAAAGCCGCGCCCGAGCCCGCGAGCGCCGAGGCAGCGTGTGACTGTCCGGACGTGCTGATCCGATCGTGAACGGGTTGGGTCGGTTATGGTCGCTGCACGGCCGCTCGCGGCCGGGCGGCGGGCGGTGGGGAATTTGGATTACATAGGTGACCCGGGCGGTCTCCCGGTCCCGCGATTCGCGATTTGGGATTCTCGAGGCATTAGCATTTTACCGGTGCGGGGGGCGAGCCGGGGTCGGTGCTCGATACTTTCCACTTAATTACCACTTAATTCACTTTCCCATATCCCCCAGCTACGACTGAGCTACTGCTCCTCCAGCTCTACTATTGCCTTTAGCCGGGGCGCGAGCATCGAGCCAAGGATGAGTTGCAGGGGGTGCTGCAAGATGAGAGGGGTGAGCAGTACAGCAAGATCCGCGCGCCCTTGGAAGATGATCTTGAAAAGCGGCAGGCCAAGGGCGAGCGTCTTGTGCGTCGAGCACATAGCAAATGCAACGCAGTCGCGCGCTTGGAGGCCAATCGTGCGGGCAAGCTGCCAGGCCGTGGCGAGGCACACGAGGTGCATCGAGCCGAGAAGCACCGCCAAGAGCCCGACCGACGACGCTGGAAGTCCAAAGCCGCGTAGGAAGGTGTCACAGAAGGTGGTGTACAGGATGGCGAGGAGCAGCGTCTCGGAGGTGCGCGAGAGGGCCTGTTTGCGCCCCTGGATAGTCTTGGCGACGAGCGGGCGGAGCATCTGTCCAATCACCAACGGCAGGATCACTTTCTTGCTCAGCTTCGCCATAGCATCCACAAGGGAGATTTGGGACGAGGCACCGAGGAGCAGCAACACCATCAGGGGCGTGGCCACGACGCCAAGCACATTCCCGATTACTGCGTTGAAAATGGCAAGCGCCTCATTGCCTCCCGCCGAACGCGTGAGCGCCACGCACATATTGATCGTCGTCGGCAGCGCTGCCATAGCGAGAAGGCCGTCGCGCAACGAAGGCGAAATCAGGCCGTCGAGCAGTCGCGTGATGAGCCACATCACGGCTGGCAGCACTGCCAAGTTGAAAAATTGTATCGCAGCGTGCTCGCGGACTCTGAAGGCCGCAGCGGCAAGCTCGGAGGTCGGCAACGTGAGACCCGAGATCAGAAAGATGCCGCATGTCGCGCCCCAGTTGACAGTCAGCTCCGGCCGCAGTGGACCGCCGGTGCAACCGATCATAGGTGCAGCAGCAGCAGCAGCCACGGCAACTACAGCACCTGCTATAAAATATCGCTTGTCGACAAAGGCGCGCGCTTGCGCAAGGGGCCCACCAGTATCACCTCGGAGCTGAACCACGCCAGAGCGGCACACAGCAATCGTATGCCGCTCGTGAAATGACCGCTGGTGCAGCAGCCCGGCGCCATGACTCCTTTTCGGTGCATATGCCTCAATTCGTGCCGTCAGCAGCATACAGGCCAAAGAAGCACGCATCTTGAACACGAAAACCCGCGACACCGCGACACCTCCTCCAGGTTCGACAAGTCAAGGCAAGTCAAGACTGTCTGGTCACTCGTGGCACACAACCGCGGACACAGAAGCAGCAGTGACTGTGAGAGAAGTGGGCCCAATCTGTGAACGGGGGCCCCCAAACACACGAAACGTCGAAATCGGTGCGGCTGAGTTGGGTTGAGACGTCCGCGGTTTCGGTCGTCGTGCCTGTGGGTGCGTTGGTGGGTTCCCGTGTGTGCCCGTGTGTACCGTGTGTGTCCCGGCTCCCTGCGGTGTCTTTTTATCGGTAAAAAGACACCGGGGGGAGCCGGGACACACATGGGACACACGGGACACGCGGACGCTTTTTATCGGTACGGTTTGGATTCGGTCGTCTCGCGGTCTCGCGCGGGTCTCGGCAGGTGCGTCGGTGGGTTGTCCGTGTGTCCCGTGTTTGTCCCGTGTCCCGTGTGTCTCCCGGCTCCCCCGGTGTCTTTTACCGTGAGTGTCCCGGCCCCCCCCGGTGTCTTTTTACCGGTGAGCAGACTTCGACTTTCCCGATGAGGTTGCCGTCAACAATCGCGCTCGTGTCGGGTGGCGCTTCTGGTCTCGGAAATGCGGTGGTGCGGCGGCTGGTGGGCGCAGGTGCCAAGGTTGTGATTGCCGATCTGAACAAGGACGCAGCGGATAATCTCGCCGAGTTGCTGGGGCCGTCGGCTGTCGCAGCAAGGGCAGACTGCACCTCCGAGGAACAAGTGTCTGAGGCCCTCGACTTGGCGGAGAAGACGTTTGGCAGCCCCGTCTCGGCCGCCATTAGCACAGCGGGCACGCTCTATGCGGCGAAGGTGCTCAGTCGCAAGGGAGTGCCTCATCCACTCGAACCCTTTGAGCGCGTGCTCCGAGTCAATGTGCTTGGCTCCTTCAACGTGGCGAGGCTCGCGTCGCAGCGGATGGCTACCCGCGAGCCTGACAGAGATACAGGCGAGCGCGGCGTCATTGTGAACACTGCTTCGATTGCAGCCTTTGATGGCCAAGCCGGGCAGTGTGCGTACTCGGCGTCCAAGGGCGCTATCGTGGGCATGTGCCTTCCACTGGCAAGGGACCTGGCTCCAATGGGCATACGCGTATGCACCATCGCACCCGGCATTTTCGAGACGCCGATGATGGCGCAGGCTTCCGACGAGGTGCGCCAAGGCCTGTACGGCGCAATCCCCTTCCCGCGACGTTTTGGAGCTCCCGACGAGTTTGCTTCCCTAATTGAGCACGTAATTACCAACCCTTATCTCAACGGCGAGACCATACGCCTCGACGGAGGTGTCCGTATGACATGAGGAGCGAGGCAGAGGGGGGATCGGCAGCGGATCCTGCCCCACGGCACGAACTTGCTGCGTGCGGCTCGTAGGACTATCCGCACCGAAGATTGTCCAAAAGTGACGAAGTTCTCGTCTATTGAAGCGTCGAGTAAGCGAAGGGCTTACCGGCGCGGGGCCGGGGCGCCCGCCGCTATCGTTATAACTCTCCGTGACGCATATGTGGGCCAATGTGGGCCGCGCCACAGGAATCAGGATCCGTCATCATTGCGTGTCCTGGGTATTGCGTGCAGAAATAATGTTTGAAACAAGTACCCTATGTGGGCCGCGGTTTTCTAAGAGACCAGCTAGCTCCCACCTTCATCTCAGAACGCTCAACTTCCCGTCAGACGTCTCTTGCGCGTGATGTCTCAGATGTTATTTACGGTGTGTGGTCGACTCGGACATCGGTGCGCAGCGCTTCTCACAAGGCCATGGGCGCTGCTTGCTCCGATTCCAGCAGCAGTTGCATATCATGCAACGCGTGCATGAAGCCGGCGAAACGCTTCGAGCGTAGCTCGAGTGCGCTCGCGACCGTGTCGCTCTCCCCTTTGAGTGTCGCAATCTCGGCCTCGAGACGCTCAATCTCAGATTGCGTTTCACTGCGCGTGGGATAGGTGTGGATGCGGCGAGCGAGCGCAGAATACTGCTCTTTCTGCTGTCGGATGGTGCGCTCCTGCTCGAGCACCTTGGTCAGCCGCTCTATGTCGTCGCGCGTTGTATTCCTGCGATCAGAGGAGCACAGTCAGACACGAAGAAAGTCGATGGTGCTCCACAGGCGGTGCGCACATCATGGCCTCCACATCCTGCTGCATCGCGTCATATTCCGCGACCTGCTGCACGTTGGTGTCCACAAGCAAGCTTCCCTTGCTGATGGAAAACTCGTACGTCTTGATCTCGAGGATGAGTGCCTCATGCATGGCTTCGCACTCCTCCACGGAGCTCTTCTCGATGGCATTTGAAAAGGCCAAGTATTTTTTTGTGAGACTGCGCAGCGCCACCTCCTTGGCCTGCAGACGCAGGCGCAGCGCGGCCTCCTCTGCCATAGCAAGCTTGTCAAGACGTACGCGCGTCGCGGTCGGGATCGGCAATACGCAACGCGAAGCGTTCACAGCTTATTCGCCCAGCGGGAACAGTCTGTGATACATTGTATGAGGCTAAAAAGGCCAATCAATGAAGCAATCAATCAGGAGATCCAACGAAATTATCACAATGGTCTACGGACCGTTGTTTACAACTGCCGAGTGCAGCTCGCCGTACTCAAACGGCTCGTCGGGGTGCCGCGGGATGCGTTTCAATGTGCGCGCCGGGATCGATGCGGGTCCTCGGCCGCTCGTGCACGCTGCCGCGGCGAGCGCCCTGTCAAATGCGTCGACGCGCACATACGTGTTCAGCGGTCGTGCATCCCACGCGGACACGTTCGCAGGCGGCACGCCGTTCGTGTGTGCGCTCTCGCAGAGCGTGCGATCGAGCGTACGGATGACGAACGCATGCGTCACATTCTGCTGGCGGGCCATGGCGAAATGGTACTGGTCGGGCCCTGCAGTGGCGAGACTCGAGCATCATGCAGTGGTTGGCAGGGTCCTCTCTCGTGGGCTGCGTGCGTCAGACATTCGAGCCTCGCTGCCGTACAGCGCCCGTTGAAGCCGTAAGGACGCACCTCGATGAGCGCGCCACCGCGTCTCATGAAGAGCGCATGCACAAGAGCGGCACCGTGCGTGCCGACGAGCACGTCTGCCTCCTGCACGGCCGCCACGTCGGCTCGAAATCCGAGCTGGCCAAAGACGCGCGACATGCAAAGAACCTTCGCACTCCTGCCTGCGTCACCGTCACCGTTGGTGCTCACAACGCAGCGAGGCGACGGCACCCAACGGTTGCATCGACTGACGAGCTCCGCCTCGTTCGTCAACTGCCGTGCGCCATTCTTAGCGTTCGCGCGGCTCGCAAACAGCACGGCGTACGGCGCCGCCGCACTCTTCGCCGCCTCTCTCCTCGCCTCTTGCTTGTACCCACCATTGACGAGCCACGCAGAGCGGCGGTAGCCTCGTCTGAGGCTCGCGACTATATGGCGTGCCGCGTGCCACGGCGCGATTGGGTGCTCATGATCATATACGTCTCGGAAGCGGCAGAGGAGCAAGCGCTCGAAGCAGCGCGGCTGGGCGCAAGCTTGCGATTGCTGCCGCGCACTGCTGCTGGCGGGGCAGTTGGATGGAGCGAGCTGCGCGATCGTCTTCACAGGATGCGAGCTGAACGCGCGCAACATCTGCGTATGGTAGTCACGAAGTGGCCAGCCCCCGACCTCGGGCGTCAGCATCACCTCTCGAGTGAGCACACCCGCGGCCAAGAGCTCCGCCACTGCAAGCACGCTGTTCTGGAAGAACTCGCCGATGTTGTAGCCCCACACTGGCAGCCAGACGAGCGGCACGCAAGAGCTGTACTGCGATGGTGCGGGCGGATCACTCGCGTTGCGCCGCCGTAATAGGCCGAGCTCGTCGACGCGCGTCTCCACAAAGCTGGCGTGGACGGAACGCATCTTCAGGCTGCCAACTGCCGGCGCAAGCGGCACGTCGTGTACAATCTGCCGCCTCCACAGGCAGGCACGCCGCAGCTCGTGACATGTGTGCGCTCGGCTGCCACGAAGTCGGAGCGCTCGCACATCGGCAAGCCGACCCAAGTTGAGACGCGGAGCTGGGTCACAAGTGACAACCATTCGTCATTCGGATGAACTCGGTCCAAGCGCTTGAGCGCAAAACACGACCTGTATCCGGATTGTGAAAAAAGGCGTTTCTGAAAGCTGGTCGACGTGGCAGGCTTCTCAGTGCACAAGTCTTATGCTGGGACGATCGCTTATGCGACTGCGCTCGGCGGCCACCGCTTCGGCTGCCGCGGCCGCTGCGGCGTCTGTTGTTGCTGCCCGTAGCGCAGCCATGTCTCTCGCCGAGCCAGCTGCGGATCAGGAGCCCCAAGAGAAGCCCAAACAATGCCTGCAGCTCAATCTGTTGCCGTCCTCAACAACGGTGGTGCTTGACAACTACAAGGCGCTCTATGAGCGCGTCGTGGCCGACCGTGTGCTCATCCGACCTTGCATCACCGAGCTCCTTGCCTCGGTGCCGTTGCGCGCGCTCGCCATCGTGGAGGACGGCTCCACGCAGTCGCTTCTTGTTGTGCCGTCCGTGAAGCTCTGGACAGGGCCGCCCGACCTCTCCGGCTCAAGCTCCGACTCGGTCGGCTATCCTGTGCTACCCATCTCGATCGGCGAGGAGCAGATCCCGCAGTCGCCACCGCGACCGCCGCCTCCGGACGATGCCGCGAGCACGTCGGCAGCTAAGCCAGCGCCCTCAATGCTGCCGCCACCTCCACCGGCGCCGCCGCCGCGAGCAGCCGCGCCGGCGGCGGTGGCTCCCAGCTCTGAAGCCAGCGAGCCTGATGCGGCTTCAACCGGCTCGATTGAAGAGGAACGGGAGGTGCCCACGCTGTGGGAGCAGGTCGAGCTGCCATGGCAGCTGCTCGAGAGGGCAGGTGTGCTCGTCATCGAGAGGGATGCCGATGCGATGCCGCTGAGCGTGAGCCTGGCAACCGGCGGCATCGCATGGAGCGGCGAGCTGCCCGCGGGCGGCCAAAACCCGGGGGTGCACCCACGCACGGTCACGGTGCGCCTGATCGACTCGGCCACCTCCGAGAAGCTTGCGCTCCAGGCCAAGTCGGAGGTACCCGAGTGCGGCTTCTGCCGCTTCATGAAGAATGGTCCGTGCGGCGACGTCTTCATCGCCTGGGAAGCATGCGTCGACGCTGCCAAGGATGCGGGCGAGGACTTTGTCGAAAAGTGCGGCAAGGCCACCCTCGCTCTCAAGGCATGCACAGATCAGCATCCGGAGTACTATGGAGAGCTCTAGATGCACTGGGACGCATCTGGAGCTCTATTCTCTTTGGCCAGCGTGCATCGAGGAGCACGACGAGAACAACCTCGTCAGCGGACCCTTCCGCGTGGTTGGGTCAGCAGCGCACCCTTCCGGATAACCGGCTGGGGGGTTAATGGTAAGTGACCGAAGCGAGCAGCTCGGAGATTCGGGCGGCTATAGACGTCTATACAGTATAGCCGGGACCTATCACGCTTATCAGCCGAAATTCGTCGCGTTAACGGTCGATCTGTTACTCTGTCAGCTCTCAGCACTCAGTTTGAAATCGGGGTATGAGGAATGGCGCTTGGGTCTATGGGTGCAAATATCCAGCAGGATTTTATCCAGGATTATTAATCCCTCCCCTACCGGTACCGCCTACCCCCTTGGCCCTTGGGTGAATCTTCACTCCGAGTTTGAAATGTGGTAGGTGAGCTCGTCAGGCTCAGCCTCAGGGTGTACGTCGGTAAGCTGTAACCACAGGTACGTGCGTATCCGACGAGGAATCGGGTGTTAATCATCGGATGAATATTCCAGCCGGCGTATATCGATTCTCTAGAGACCGGACGGTTTCATCCGCCTCCCGACGGGTCCGCTACCCCCTCGTGGGTGAAAAACGTAAAATAACGCAAGCCGAAAACACACAGCTAACAACTTTGAGCGCTACTCAGGTATCAGGAGCTCACACGTTTCACATATGGTTCAAAACCACGAACCGCGCATCAAACTCCTCCCTGGTGAGATCAAGCTCATCAAAAAAGTCCTGCGAGAACTGCTCGCAACCAGTGCCGCTGCCCTTTCGGTAGTGCCCGGGCTGGTATTTGCAATTGCAGAGCCAGCACCACTCGAAGTTGCAGTGGCGGCACGTGATGTGGTTGCAGCCGCCATTCTTCTCGACGGAGGTGCTGCAATTCGGGCACGGCTTCGTGTGCTTCAGCATCCACTCGGCCGATTCGACCTCATCCACGACGCTCTTACCATACTTGCGGCGCAGCTCCTCACGCCCCTGCTCGTCTGCGTTTCGCCAGCGCGTCGCCAGGTTGGCACACGGCGCCAAGCCATGCCAGGCAAGGCGGCATTCACAGCAGAAGGAGAAGGCACAGCTGCCGCAGAGCGCTAGCCGGCGGCCTGCTCCTCTATCGGAATCGGTGGGTCCACCCGCCGTGGCCGTGCGAGCGCCCGTGCTTTCGTCACCCTCGACGAGAAACGCCGGATACTCGCAGCGCGGGCACCAAACCACGTCCTGCATGGCCGAGAGACACGTGTCGGTCTGCAGCTTTTCGTACCGCTCGTACAGGGCAGGCGAGAGCAGCGCCTTCACTTCGAATGGGTTGGCCGCCGCTCGGCAGCTCGGCTCCGGGCAGTTGAGGGCGCTCGCAGCGCCGTCAGCCATGAGAGATTCGAAGTACGTACCAACGCACCCCTTGCAAAAAGTGTGCTTGCATCGTATGAAGCGCACGCAGTCAAGGGAAGCATGCTCCTCGAAGCACACGCCGCACGTGTGCAGCTTCTCGCGCCACAACCGCTCAGAGTCCGACTGCGCGTGAGCGCACAAGGCAGAGAGGACCTCGGGGGCCGACCGCGGCCAGCGCGCAGCGCGGCCGGCCACAGCAAGCCGCGTGTTCTCGAGAGCGGCTCCCGTAGTGGCTGCGGCGGGCGTGGCGGGCAACGCCAAATGATCGAGCACAAGCGATGGTAGACTGCTCAGGGCCGAGGAACGCAGCCACTCAACCGCTTCACAGATCGCCGGCATGCCGAGCGATGTCGCGAACACCTCGTCCAGCTGCGTGGCGAGATGCGCGAGCTCCTCGTCGCTCAGCCACGCGCAGCGCAGCGCCACGACGGGTGGAGACCGCGAAGGGTACGTGAGCGGGCGCCTCAGGCGAAGGACGAGGGGAGGGAGCGTGGTGAGCGCAAACAGGCCATCGTCGGCACAGTGGAGGCCCGAGGTCTGAGGCAGGCCGCGCAGCCCTGGTGGCACGACAACCCGCGCCACGTGTGCGTCTGCGCCCTCAACGCGCTCGAGAAGCGGCACGCACAGCTCGACGACCTTTGGCCGCCGCCTGCCATCGTCTGCACCAGCCTCCGGACCTTCCGCGACATATCGCGTTTCGCGCTCGTAGATGGCTTCAACGGCCATGAGCTCATCGTCCTGCGCCTCGACATTCGCGGCGCGCTCGTTGGCTGCGAGCTCGGCGACCGCCTGCGCCTCCGGCTCATCAGGCACATACAGGACTTCAAATGAAGACCACGCATCGATCACCACAGCCGATGTTGCCTTTGTGGCCTTTGTGTCGAGCACCACATCCGCCGTTGGGTCCTTTGCGCCTTTTGGTGAAGGCGAGGGCGCAGGCGCGTTAGGCGCTGGTGGCGGGATAGCAGCATTGAGGGCATCGGATGCAGCCTTTCGGGCAGCGGCTTGGTCCCACTCCCGGGTGCTGCCAAAGAACTCAACAAATTCTATCTTGGTGTAGGCGACGCCATCTGGCGCAATACGCACTTCGGCCGATGCCGCCGGCTGCTGGCGTCGATCTCGGTTCCGCATCGACTCGTCGGAAAACCACGAAAACCCCGAAAGAAGAGGCCTGCATGACCCCGCTCGACCTTGAACCGCGACCCACGAGCGCGCGTCAGTATCGGAACTCTTTTGTGATCGCATTCACAGACTGTCACCGGCGCGCTCGCAATGTCTGTCTTCATGACGGGCTGGACGACTTGGTCATAATCGATGTGTGCGGTTTAATGTACAAGACATACACATAAGGCCACACACATGAAGACACACACAGAGTGATCAAGAGTCAATTCTCTCCCTTATTGCAACACATGCTGCAAATCATGAACGGCTCCATGTTGTTGTCCGCCGCCGTGAGGCCACGCATGCCATGGTGCCAGATCCAGTTGTTGTTCCGCACAAAACGCGGCGCGTCGTCCCCAATGGAGAGAGGGTTCAGGATCTTCTGGCAGAATGGCACTCCACAGCGCCAGTTGCACTTCGCCAGAGCAAATAGAACGTCTATCTGGCCCGCTGGCATCGTATTCGCTGGCTGGTAGATCTGAATTGGCCCATGCCAAGCTGGCCCACCGGCTGGCGGCTCTGGTAAGGCGCGGGCGATCCCATCGCGGCTTTGCTCTCTGTAGGTTGCTCCGTCACTCACCAGAGAAGATGTTGCCCAACCGCTAATTTTTGCCGCGAGCCTACCAGCATATGTCTGATGTATGGTTGCATCCAATGGACCGATTAGCTGGAGAATATCCACGCAGCCGTTGATGGGAGTCACCGGCAAGCCAGGCGGAGCGGGAAATAGCGGAATGGGATCAAGCACCAGCTCGCCCGCGTATATTCCATGCGGAACCCTGATCTGCTGCGCTGCAAAGTTGTGTAGTCGCGTTCCCAAGCACGGCATGTTCTCATTTGGCCAAACCGTGAGGGACGTGTCTTGCTTGACAAATCCAGCCCTTGATGGAACCGACGTCAAAATACTCGCCATCGGCGAGCATCCAGCGAGCCGTCACGCAAAGCTGAGACCCCATTCTGGGTTTTGGGAAAATCTCCCAAATAAGGAAAATCTCCCAAATAAGGAAAGGTGCATGCGGAGCCATGTTCACACCGAAGGGTCCCACATCGAGAGTACAGTACCGACCTTCACCTTAATTTGACTTGACTTGCCTTGAATTTGATCTGACTTGTTCATCGTACTGCATTTGGGAGAACCAAAAGAGGCGGTGTTTTACTAACGGTTGGAGAAATAAAAGAAAAAAAGGGAAGGGAAAGGAAGGAGAAGGAGAGAAGAGGGAGTCTTTAGAAGAAATGGCACTAATATAGCTCACAGGTACGACGCTCCGCGGGCTCATTCCTCGCGGGCGTGACAGTCACGGCGGCGG
>PJAB01000309.1:0-30107 GCA_002887195.1 Chrysochromulina parva | reverse complement strand
CTCGAGCGCGGCCACGACGCCGTCGCCGCAGAGGCTGCACGCGCCTTGGACGGCGCAGCGCGCTCCGTCGGGTCGGGGGTCGCGCTCGGCCACCCCGAGGGCAGCCTCCACCTCGGGCAGCGGGCGCGCCGTGGGCAGGTCCATCTTATTCGCGAGCACGAGCAGCGGGACCCCCCGCAGCCGCGGCTCGCTCAGCAGCTTGTGCAGCTCTTGCCGAGCCTCGCCGAAGCGCGACGCATCCGCCGCGTCGACGACGAAGATGATGCCCGAGACGCGCTCGGCCGCAGATCCCCACAGGTCTTCCAGGGCGAAGTAGCGCTCCCATTGGCCCCGCAGCTGGCGCTGCCCGCCGACGTCGTAGAGCGTGTAGACCGCCTCCGCGTGCTCAAACCGCTCGACGTCGTGGCCGATCGTGGGCATCGAGGTGGCCGGCGCTTCGTCGCCATGTCGCAGACGCTGCAGCAACGTGGACTTGCCCGCCGCGTCCAGCCCGAGCAGGAGTACCTTGAGCTGCCGTTGTGTGAAGCCGAGCTTGGACTTGATCCAAGCGCCCAGGTTGAAGGGCGTCGCTGCCCTCGCTGCATCCACTCGGAGCGTCGGCGGATGGTGCGTGCCCGCGCCACCAGCTCCCGCGCTCCGCCCCTCGGACGAGGGGGTCTTGCCCAAGGCGCCCGCGCCAAAACCCCCCGCTCCGAGCTCCCACTCGCCCGAACGCGACTGTCGGATCTGGCGCGGAGCCGAGGGCGTGGCGACGCCCCGGGCACCGCCCGCGGCGCGCCCGTCGTGCAGCAGGCTGCCCAGCACGGCGCCGCCATCGCCGCCCTCCGAGTCGGTCAAGAGTTGCGACCAGCCGCGCGACCGGTCGCGTAGGGCGGCGACCGACGCGCGCACGGCCCGCTGGTCATACTCGCCTCGTACCCAGGGATGGTTGAGCGCCGCCTCGGCCGTCGGCCGCTGGGTCGCGTCCACTTGCAGCATTGCCCGCATGAGCTCCTTGGCGGCGGGCGAGATGCGCGCCCATGTCGTCTCTCCGCCCGCGCCCGCGCCCGCGCCCGCGCCCGCGGCCACGCCCGTGCCCGTGCCCGTGGGCGCGGCTGTGGGGAAGTCGAGGCGGCCAGACGACGCGAGTTTGAGCAGCTGCGCGGGCGACTCGGCGCGGAAGGGTGCGAAGCCGCAGAGCGCCGTGTAGAGCACTACGCCCGCAGACCACACGTCGGTCGCCAGGCCGAAGCCCACTCGGCGCGCCCCCGGCACCATCCACGAGAGAGCCTCGGGCGATGAGTAGTCGGGTACGCCCGTCGCGCGCTCGAGCGCCGTCGCGCTCGGCACGGCGCCCGCGGGCAGCTGGCGCGCGCAGCGCAGGTCGGCGAGGCGCAGGGCGGTCTCGTCTAGATGGGGCGACTCGAAGAGCACGGCCGCCGGCTGCAGGTTGCCGTGGCAGATGCGCAGCGTGTGCAGCTGCGAGAGGCCACCCAAAATCTGCTGCGCCACACGGCGCGCGAGGGCCTCGGGCATCGGACCGAAGCGCTCGAGACGATCGAACAGGTCGCCGCCGCTCAGGTGCGGGCACACGAGCGTCACGTGCGGCCCACGTGGCGGGCGCACCACGCGCAGCAGCGGAAGCACGTGGGACGCCCCCGCCGCGGTCACCTCGCTCATGAGCGCCGCATGCCGCTCGGCGCGCGCACGCCAATCAGGGTCGTCCGCGCGCAGCAGCGAGAGCTGCACGGGTGGTCCATGGAGCCCATCGAGCGCGGTCGCCGAGAAGATCTCATACCCGTGCCCTGCGCTGAGCAGCGTGGCGCCGACCATATCGTAGGCTTCGGCCAGCGGCGTCTCGGTGTGCGCCACGCCGCCCGTGGGCGCACCCAGCCGCGACATGCACACCTGCGCGCCGCGGAAGAGGCCGCGCCGGCCGCGCAGAGTGCCCATCCACAGCCCGCCCTCGCCCGCCGCGCGCAGCTCGGCGATTGGCGAGATGGGGCCCTCGCCCGAGCGCAGCGCCGTCCCGAGGGCGTCCGAATGTGGCTCCACGTCACGGATCGTGTCGCCGCGCTTGAACGAGAGCTCATCGAAGGCTTGGCCCACGTAGTCGACGAGCGCGATCGCGACGGCGCGGTTCGCCTGACGAGACTCATGCAAGGCCAGCGCGCCGCCCTGCTGCAGCGCCAAGTTGGGTGCGACGGAAGGCAGCCCGAGCTTGAGCAACTGCCGAGGCTGCGGCTGCTGCGGCTGGTCCGTCTCCGTGGCCGATCCGTAGCCCGAGCCGTAGCTTGAGCGTGGCGGTGTCTCGAGCATCGCCGAGCGTGCGGTCGAGCCGCGGTCCGAACCGTACCGCGACGAGGCGCGGTCCGAGCCGTGCGACGAGGGCGGCGACCGTTGCGAGCGGCTCACGTCGAGCGCGATCGCATGCTTCGCCTTCTTGCCGCCCGCTCCGGCGAGCTGGGGGCGCATCGCAAGGGTCTCGAGGGCCTCGTCGGCCATGTCGAGGATGGCATTGAAGCGCGGGCGCTCTTGCGGGCTCTCGCGCCAGCAGTTGGCCATCATCTCCTGCAGCAGCTGCGGAAAGGCGCACTCGGCGGGCAGCTGGGGCCGTGGGAGCATCTTTGTGATCACGCCCATGACGACCTGGAAGGTGTCGATGCCCAAGTAAGGCAGGCGGGCGGCCATGATCTCGTACATGAGCACGCCGAACGAGTACGTGTCGGCGCTCTCGTCGTGGGGCTGCCCACGAAGGATTTCGGGTGCGGTCCACTGCGGCGAGCCCATGCGTGCGGTGATGACGGCAGTCTCCTTTTTGATGTGCGAGAGCCCAAAGTCGGCCACCTTGGCCACGCCGTGCTCATCGAGCAGCACGTTGGCCGACTTGAGGTCGAGGTGGAGCACCGGCTCCTTGCACTGGTGCAAGTAGAAGATGCCGAGGGCGATCTGGCGGATGAGCCCCATCGCATACTCGAGCTGCAGCGGCTGCTTCTGCACGTGGAGCACCGTGTACAGCGACGAGGCGCATAGCTCGAAGAGGATGGACATCTGGAGCGGCTCGAGGCAGGCGCCCAAGAAACGCACGATGTGTGGATGGCGCAGGTTGGACATAAGCTGCATCTCCTGCATGAACTCACGCCGCGCCGTCTCGGTCAGCCGTTGGCAGAGCAGCCGCTTGACCGCGATGCGAGAGCGGCGCCAGCTCGCCTCGTACACCTCCCCGAACGCGCCCGCGCCGATGCGGTGGCCGAGCGTGATCTCAGACAGGTCAAACTCCCAGGTGGGCCGTGTCTCGCCGTCACGCCCGCTCGCGCGCTGCGCATCGCCCGCCTGCGAGATCGAGCCGAGATCGAGCTTGAGCAGCGCGCGCAGGTCCGCCGGTTTGATCTCGGATCCGGCCGCGGAGCCATCGCCCGACACGGCGCCTAGCCCGGCCAACCCAAGCTTGAGCGCCGGGATGGGCGGCTTGCCCAGCCCGAGCTTGGGGATGGCGGGAGAGGCAACGGCCGCGGCGCCACCGATCCCCACAGGAAGCGCCTTGGGGTCGTAGGGGGTCGAGTCCTCGGCGCGCAGCTTCGACAGGTCGAGACAGAGCCCCTTTTTGAGCGCGAAGGCCTTGTCCGCAGTAGGCGGCGCGGGCGCGGGCGCGGGCGCGGTCGTGGGCGCCGTCGTGGGCTCCTCGTCTTCCGAATCGGACGAGGGCGGCTCCGACGACACGTACGCCTCAAACGCCTTCCTTTCCGCCGCCTCTGCCTTGCGCTCCGCGGCCTCGGACAAGGCTGCGCCTGCGGCCTTGGACGCGGCCACGCCCTTGGACGCCTTGGACGCGTCCTCGCCGCTGCCACTCCTCTCGTAAGGCAAAGTGAAGGCGGCGACGGCGGCGGCGGCGGCGGCCTTGGCGGCGGCGGAGGCGGCGGGCGGCGGCGGCGGCGTGGGCAGCGGCGGCGTGCTCGGCGACGTGGGCTCTTCATCCACACCCACCTGTTTGACGAACCCCAGCTCTTCTCCCGGCGTTCGCTCCGGCGGCGCCACTGGCGGCTTGGGTGGCGCGGCCGCGCCGAGCGGAGGGACGGTTGGCTTCGGGCGCGCGAGATTGACGAGACTGGGACGGGTTTCGTCAGTCTCGGTTGGCTTCGGGCGCGCGCTCGCGCCCACCGGCGCGGCGGCGATGGGACCGGCGCGGGGCGGCGTGCCCGCGCGGGCGATGGGCAGGCGCGGCGGCTGCTCGAGAAGAGGCTGTCGCGTCCCGACGCGGGACGAGACGGTCGATACCCCCCCGCCGCCGCCCGGTGAGGCGGCCGCGGCCGCAGCCGCACGGGCGCCGATGGCGGCCGCGTGGCCGGGCATGCCTGGCTTGCGCAGAGGACCCGCCGGCATGGCGGCGGAGAAGCCACCGGAGCCGAGGAGCGAGTTCAGCGTCGAGGCGGACGTGGGCCGAGCCACACCTCGTCCCGGGCTCGCCGTGCGCGAGTGCGTGACCGTTGAGCCGATCTCCTTGGCGCTGTGGCCTGTGGTGGCTCCTTCGCGCGGCGAGCCGCGTGGCGAAGAGTGCCCGGTGCCGATCGTCGTGCGGCGCGGCGCGGGCGCGGCACGCTCCCGTGCCGAAAGCGGTGTGCCGTCGATGCTGCTGCTGCTGCGGTCGAATAAGCCTCCAATGTCTGCCGCCGGCGGCGCCTTTCGGGGCGGCTGGCGCTGCGCGGCCGCGCTGGGCGCCGGCCCTCTGGCGGATCGAGGCGTGCTGCGTGCGCGGGCGGCCGACGGTGTCGCGGGCGTGGCCGCCGCAGGGCCCGTCGCGCCTGTGGCCGTAGAGCTCGAGTAGGCGGAGCCGGCGCTCCGTGCTGAGCGCGGGCTGGAGCCACGCGCCGACATGGGCACCGCGTTGGCGCCGCCGCCGATGCGGGCTCTGGCGGAAGGCAGGCGCTCCTCCATTGCTGGCCGGCGCGCGCTCGTGATGGGCGAACCGCCGCGCGCGCTCAGTGGTCGGGCGGCCTTGCTGCTCTGTTGCTGCTTGCCCTCCGGGCCGTCGCCGACCACGTCCCACGAGCGGCGCCCGATGCCAACACCGTCACCATGTGGCGAATGGAGGATCACCTCAGGCTTGCTTGCTAGGCCCTCGCCCGTCGGCAGGAAGCTTTGCATGATCGGCGGGCAGGGGTGGGACGGCGCGCACGGTCAATTTGCCGAAGGCGAGTTGACCGAGCACGCGCCGTTTTGGTCACTTCGATTTGCTTTTGGGGAAGGAGGCGGCGAAGGCAGCGCGATGTGGCGGCGAAGGGGGCTGAGAGAGCCGCGGCTGGGCCTCGACGCCGCGCCCGGGTGTCGATCGCAGGCGTGGTGAGCAAGGGCGGCGGCGGAGGCACTAGCGGTACCGGGCGCGAGAGTCACAGCAGGGCGCACAATCTTGACGCGATGTCTGCTGGTGATTCATGCGTTCAACACTTGACTTGACTTGACTCAACATGACGCGGCGCTTTCTTGAACTCTCGTGACACACGGGGTGCGTGGAGACTCGACGCGAGCGCAAGGGTCCGCCTCTACCCCATGCCTCATTTTCCCTTCCTGCGTGCCACGCTCCTCGCAAGCCGCTCGCTGCACGCTTCTCCTCGGCTCGCCTTGGCGTCGGCATCTGCGGCGTCGGCGCGCCCGCTGCCACTCCTCGCGCGGCGCCCGCTGTGCAGCGCGCCGGCGCCGGAGCCGGCTCCGGCGCTGGCGCCGCCGGCGCAACAGAATGAGCCGCGGACGCTTTCAGAGCTCCCACCCAAGTGGCGGAAGCTCACGTATCAGGAGCTGGAAGTCTTCGACACGAGCGAGCTGCGGTCGCTGCAGTCGCTGCTGGAGCAGGAGCGCGTGCGCGTCACCGAGCAGCGCGCCATCGCCAAAGAGCAGCAGCGCAAGGTGCTTCGCGTCGAGTGCGATCTCGACCTCAAACGAATAGCGAAGATCGAGATGTGGCTCAACGTCATCTTCAACGACAAGCGGCGCACCTGGTAGAAAGGAGGAACTCGGTTCTGGTGGGTACATAGTGCGTACATACATGTATTTTGAGACACGTATACGTGAGACTCAGGCTTTTCCCCACTCGACCCACTTCTTTTACCGGAGCGACGTTGCGCGCGTGACGGTCACGCGGTGGGCGGCTGCGTGATGAAGGGGTACGCGGTGTGTTCACCCTCGGGCTCGCCGTCCTCGTCATCGAGAATGCCCATCGCGCGGCGCATGCTCGAAGGGTCGTCGTTGAGCGGGTGCGGCGGCATGGGCTGGAAGGGTGCCGCGTTGTTGATCTTTGCAAAGAGCAGCCGCAGCACGCGCTCGCGATCGTCCCAGGTGAGTTCGCGGATGTCGACGTGCTCATCGGGGTTGGAGGGCAGGTTGGACGG
Source organism: Chrysochromulina parva (assembly GCA_002887195.1). Lineage (NCBI taxonomy): Eukaryota > Haptophyta > Prymnesiales > Chrysochromulinaceae > Chrysochromulina > Chrysochromulina parva. The sequence goes on along the minus strand of PJAB01000309.1, from coordinate 23,748 downwards.
CTTCGAAGAGCCGAGCGCGGGAAGCAGCCCTCGTCGGCCGCCCGGCATGGCGCGCTCCTCCTCGGCGCGCCTGCGCGTGATCTCGCCCTTGACGGCGTCGATCGAGTCCAAAAGAAACGTCTCGACCTCGTTGCGCTTCTGCAAGATGATCGCCGCGAGACGCTTCATGTGCGAGAGCTCCTTGCTCTTCAGGCGCACGAGCTGGCGCAGGCCCTGCGTGTCGAGCTCCGCCTCAGCGAGCCGCCGCCCGCCCGTCTGCGACAGCGTGTCCTTCTCCTTCTCAAACTGGTGGACGCTCTGGGAGAGCGAGCGCTCGAGCCCCTTGACCTTCGCACTGAGCTCCTTGATCTCCTTGCTCTGCCGGAAGCCTTGCTTCGCGTACTCCTTCACGGACTGCTCGTTGAGGGCCACCTCGCGCCGCAGCTTCTTGCCCTCCTCCTCGAGCACCTTCTTCGTCTTCTGCAGCGAGTCCGTCTCAGCCACCTGCAGCCGCAGCTCCTCCGCCATCCGTCGGTTCTCGAAGAGGATCTTCTTCGTCGACGAGTCGAGTCGCTCGACGGCCTCCTCCTGAGATGACTTCTTCATCTCGGCGAGCATCTGCTTGTACTCCTTTTGCAGCCGGTTCTTTTCCTCCAGGAACTTGCGCTCGAGCGCCTCCAGATGCAGCTTGTGGTCGTCGCGCATGCGCTCGCGCTCGTTCTCGCCGTCCTCGAGGGCCCTCTCGATGTCGAGCTTGTTCCTCTTGAAGTCGGCGAGGCGATCGAGCTCGTCGCGCGCCTCGCTCAGCTCACGCGTGAGCTTCTCGTTCTCTGTCGTCAGCTGATCGCGCACGCTGTTGAGCTCCGCGTCCGCCGCCTGCCGCTCGTCCTCACGCTGCGCTGCAAATAGCTCACGTTGCTGGTTGATCGTCTTCCGCAGCGACTCGATGAGCTCATCTTTGCGCTCCGCATCCTCGCGCAGGAACTTGAGCACCAGCTGCGAGTCGTGCTCCTGCGTCTCCTTCTCTTCCTGCAGCTTCAGGTTCTCAGCCACGAGCTCCTGGCAGCGGAAGCGAAACTCCTCGAGCGATCGCTCCTTGGCTTCCAGATGGATGCGCTGCACGTCGCCGGAGATCATTTTCAAGGCGCAGCCACGGGTCGCTCACACGCGTGTGAGGGAAGCCGAGGCGCTATGGATAGGCGCGGGATCGGTGCTGCTGTCGCCAGCGGCGCTGGGCTGGCCAAGAGAGGTTTTTTGCACAACAGCCCCGGACTGTCAGGTCAAGTCAAGTCAAGTAGGTAGGCACTGTGGAGATCGGATGGGGCTGCCGTTCGGGCGGAAGGGGGTTGTCAAGGGGAAACGCGCCTAACCGTAGGCAACTCGAGTTTTTCTCTTCTCATACATGGTTTCGCGGACCCCGCGACGAATCAAATGGTTGGACCCTCCGGATCGCCGTCAGAACCATCGAGGGAGCGCACTTCGTCCGTCTCTGGCTTCATCGATGCGTTCCTACCCGCGGGCATGGATTTGCGCCAGTCGCTCTCGGCGAGCGTGCGCTCTCGCGGCACCTCGACTGAGTCCGAGACCGCGAGCAAGCTCGAGTCCCTGCGCGATGATCTCATCGGCAACACATCGCTGTACACCAAGGCCGAGCACGGCTGCATCTCTCATCCGCTCGCATCCCTCATCTGGGTGCCCGACGACGAACACGGTGCGAGCATGGGATTCGACTGCAGCTCGGATGACGACGGGGGCGAGGGCGCACTGTGTCGTCTGCCCATAAGCTTGCTCGCGCCGCCTGAGGATGAGGCCATCGCTGGCGACGCCGCTGCGGACGCCGCCGGGGTGTCGCCAGAGGCCTCGTCGGCCGTTTTGCATTTGGTGCGCAAGGCCGTCTGCGTCGAGCACCCACTTGCAGACGAGCTTGCAGCACTCCGTGTGGAGCCTCGGCCCGCGCGAGCCTTGGCGCAGGCGCATGCATCGTCGCAGGCGCGCTCGGTCCGCCAGCCGACCGCCGCGGCACCCTCTTCGCTCTACGAGTCACCCTCGATCTCGCCGTTTCAGCTCGCGCTCGCCGCGAAGGCTGCACGCAGCCGCGGCTCGGCTTCGTCAACTTCGTCAAGGCAGAGCTCCCGGCACCGGGCTCCGACGACCACAGGGGACGATGGCGCTCGACATGGCGCTCGCGGCGGCATCGAGCTCGACACTGAGCGCCCGGCCCCGAGCGTCGAGAGAGTCCCTCTAAGCGCGCGCTCGACATGGCGCTCGAGGTGGCGACGCGTCATCTCGAGCCGCACGACAGGCAAGCTGGTGCCTCGTCGCGAGGAGGGCGCTGCCGCCGCAACGATGGGCAAGCTGGTACCTGGTGTGGTCGAGCGCCGTGCCGAGCTCGCGTTCCGCGTCGATCAGGCTCGGGCGTACTACCAGCACGCGCTGCGTGAGCGGGATGAGGAGCTGAACGCGTTGATGCTGCAGCAGACCACTGCCCCTTTGCAAGCCTCCGCGCAGATGCGCCAGCATCGGCGCTCGGGGCTCGCACATCTCGTGCGCAGGGGCCGCGTCGCGTGGCAGACCGCGTACGCGTGGCGAGCGTTGCGCATCGCTCGCCTGTGTGCGGAGCGAGCCGCCCTTGCGAGCGCGGCCGAAGAGCTCGCCGGCTACTCAGAGGGGCTTTGGGGGGGGCGTGAGGGTAGCCAGCATGCCGTGTTTGATGCGGCCGACGTCGCACGCGCCTCCGCCTCGGACGCGGTGCTCTACGCGCCGGCGAAGTTGCTCGAGAGACAGCCGGAGGTGATGGCGCTCGCGCGGTGTGAGATGCCGCTCCAGCAGTTGCGCGATGAGGCCCAGCGGCAGTACGATGAGCACCTCAAGGCCTCGCAGCTTACGAGCAAGGACGAGCGCCGACGGCTACTTGTGGCGCTACTCAAGGGCGGCTGCCACGCCACTCCGTGGTATTACGAGCCCGAAGACTCTGAGCGCTGTGGCGAGGCCGCGCGGCTTCTCTTGTGGAGCGGCTCGTCGGAGAGGGCCATTGTACAGCGCTGGCTGGTCGCAGTTGAGCACGAAGCGTCTGCAGCATACGCGGCGGCCGGGCGGCCTTCGCACTCGGCAACGGCGGCGGACGTGGGGGCGGCAGGCGTCGCAGGCGTCGCAGGCGTCGCAGGCGTCGCAGGCGTGGCGAGCATGGCAGGCGGCGTGGCGGATGCGACAGCCAAGGAGGACGAGGCTGCGCACGAGCGACATGTCGAGCGCGTGAGAGCTCTGCGCCTACGGACCCAGGCACGTCGGGAATTGGTGCTTCCGATGCTCTCAGAGCTCGCTCAACGCCTGCAGCAGGCCAGCGGTCTGCCGAGCTCCTTCTTACCAGTAGCCGAGCACTTGATGGGGCGCGTGCTGCTCCCGATGGCTGAGCCTTGCCTGCTGCGCTGCGCCCTCGCCGAATACCAGCTGGAGGACGAGCTACTCGTGCGGCAGCAGCGTCGGCTTCGACAGCGCTCGCCAGAGCAGCTCCAGGTAGGCCGGTACGTCGAGGCGCACCCAACTACCGGCCTACCTGTACTCACGCCGCTCGCGGCAGCGCTCGAGGCGCTCAGCGCGCTCAGCTACGCCCAGGCCTCCGTGGACTGTGCCATGCTCGTCGCGGCGGCCGTGAAGGCGGTCGAGGTGCACTGCGCGGCGTTGGCCGAGGACGTGGTAAGCGCGGACGTCCTTCTCCCCGTGATGGTCCTCGTCGTCATCCACGCCGAGCTGCCTCACGCCTACGCGGTGCTCAAGCACGCTTATAACTACTTGGAGCCGCAAGCAGCGCGCTCCGAGCTCGGCTACTGCCTCGTGACCTACGAGGCCGCGCTCGAGCACGTGCTCAACACCGATGAGTAGCGTGGCCTTGTGCTGGAGCGGCCCGCGCTCGGCTTTCGCCTTTCCGTGAGCGGCGCAATATGAATACAGGTTTTAAGGAAGAGATTTTTAGGTAATCCGCCTATAAGTGAATCGAGCCCCTTGGGAAGGGGGAGGGTGCGGGCTAGTGGACAACTTGGTAACCGGAACCAGGCAAGAGTCGTGAAAACGTCACATTCGACATTGGTGGCCTCAGGATAGAGTTTCGTCAATAACCGTTCAGTCTTTTGTTGAGATCAGGTTCGCCCCATTGCCACCGGCTGCGCTCGCCGCGGACGATCTCCGAGCGTCTCGCTATCCGACTGCATGCTTAACACGGCGCGACGCACTTTCCTTTTTCATGGAAGAAGTCCGTCGAGTCCAGTCTATCCTGTCTCTCTTGCAGGACGACGACCCCGTGGCGGCGCTGGTGCAACTCGACCACCTCCAGCTTAGCAACGCTCTACAGATTCTCCCGAATGTTCAGGATCCTCAAACAGCTCTCTTGGTGCTCCGTGCGAGATGCCACTTGTGCATGGGCTCAGTTGCGGCGGCGCGGCGCTGCTACTCTGCTGCATGCGCGCGCGACGCGGCTATGGCGGTTCGCGTGGAAATGCAGCAGCTTCATGTGCTGACTGAATCGTGGCTCGATCATCCTTTGCGACGACGACAACTCTTTCCTGCACCTCCTCGCTCAGCGGCGCTTCGCTCCTCCCACAACGCGCACATGCGTCGCATCGACACGACGCTGCGCACAGCGGACGACTCGGCACAGCTTGGAGCGAGCGCCTTTGTCCCGATCGCCTCGAACTCGAGCCTTCGAGCCCTTCTCCTCTGCTTTCACGGCAACGGCGAGTGTGCCGACGACTACGCCCAGCTGTCTCCTCGCTTGCACTCCCTCGGCCTGTTACCTGTCGTCGTCGAGATGAGAGGCTACGGTCGCTCGACTGGAGAGCCGGCGCTGACGGCGATGCTCTCAGACGTGGAACAGTTTGCTACGGCGGGCGCCTGGCAAGATGTGAGCGGCCTCGGGGCTCTGTTGATAGGGCTCCCACCTCAGTTGCCTATGCTCATCTTCGGCCGCTCGATTGGAGGTCATCTCGCCATCCATCTGACTGCTAGCCTCCTCGTGCACTGCACGAGAGCCCAGCACAGCGCTTGCACGAGCGCCCAGCTCTTCTCGCCCTCGACTCGCGTGCCGTCGTCTTCGCACAACTTGAACAACTCGCTCGCGTCATATCGCATGGCTGGGCTCCCGTCCCTCAAGGGACTCCTTCTTGATAGCACCGTCGCTTCCGTTCGACACTGGGAGTCGTCTCTCGTGGACGATGATGGTGGCGAGAGCGCGGGACGGCCCACCGTGCCCGGCGGGCTGCGCACGGTGGGGCTGCTCGAGAATCAGGGCAAGATGAGGGCCATCGGGCGCACGGCGCTGCCAGTGCTGCTCCTGCATGGGGCGCAAGATTCCATCGTCCCGAGGTTTCAGATCGAGCTGCTGCAGCGCTGCTGTCCACACGCCCGTGTGACACTGCTCGACGGCCGCGGCCACAATGATCTTGGCTGCGACCCGCTGTATTGGGAGGCGTTGGAGAAGCTTGCAAACGACGCCGTGAGGTCGGAGCACGAAGTTAAAGGACAGAGGGCGGAGTGAGTTTTTATTAACAGCCCTGAGTTCACACAGGCTTTCGCAGTCTATGACGTCTCCTCTGGTCTTCTTGGCCGCGGTCGCAGGTGCGGGCACGAGTTCGGCGTGGCTGCCTGCACGAGCGATCGCTCGAGTACGAGTACTGGCACCTGTCCTCGAATATCCATTTGAGCACTTTGTGCACGTGCACGGCATACCTTGGGAGCTGGGAGCCGATGAGGCAGTGGCTGCTCTCAGTCCGATGCTGCCAATGTGCAACATCGTCGAAGCGATGCTGCCGCTCGATAAGCGTGCTCGAACCACGGGCCGTGTGTTGCTGCGACTCGAATTGGAAGGGCGGACGACTGCGAGCGATGTCGTGGAGGCGCTGCAAAACAGGACGGTCGGCACGCGTTGGTTGGAGGCGCGGCTGAGTACGGCTTCCGAGTACGCTTTCCAGGCGCGCCAGGCGGCCGCCATCACCGCGCGCGCGAGTGGGCGCATCTGGAAAGCATTCCAGGCCGATATCAGACCCGCGCAGCTGGAGCGCTCGCAGCTGCCAGGCGACCGGAGGGATATTGTGGTGCTCTGCCACGGGACGAGCGCGCGGCTCGGTGAGGGGCAGATCAACCTGAACGATCTGCCCAACGGGCGGCTCGACGTGATGGCCCGCTGCGTGGCCGCAGCACTCTTCGTGAGCTACGGCATCCGACGCAGCGTACGGCTCTGGCTACTGCTTCGCGAGATTGGGCTGACCATTTGTGTCGATGGCGCCCTCGTCAAAGGGCTGTACCCCGATGAGCGGAGACTCGCGGTGGCTATCCAGCAGACGCTCCGGAGCGGGCAGGGCGGGCAGTTCGAGCCGCCTCCAGGTTGGGCACTCCACGGCTCCATGGCATCGAGGGAGGACGAGGCCATCGGAAACCGGCTCGGAGCGATCCTCGGTGCGACTTACAGGCGAGGAGCCGGAGCCACCGGAGCCACCGGAGCCCGAGGAGGCGATGGCAACGCGGGCGGTTCAGAGGCCATCAGTGGTGACGACCGTGTGCTCCTCGTCGTGCTGGACGAGCAAGGTGCACCTTTCGTGCAGCTTGTCACTGACGCTGGTAATGAGCATGCCGGCATGCTATCTGCTGGGCAGCCCAAGCAGCCCGAGCAGCCCGAGCAGCAGCCTGTGGCAGACTCTGATCGCAGTGAGGGCGTCAGCGGCCTTCGCACAGGGCGCTTTCGGACGGTCCTCGTCGTTGGTGATCACGTGGGCTTCACGCAGGAGGAGCAGGATGCCATGCAGCATCTTGGTGCCATCAAAGCTCGCCTTGGACCTGTGCAACTACTCGCTAGTCACTGCATCGTGCTGGCGCATGCGGTCCTGGACGCCGCAAACGTGGCTCGGGCTGCCCGATCCTAGATTGGGCCATAAGAATGCGTGGTCCTCTACTACTCAGCACCAGAAGTAGTAACTTGCAAGTAGTCACACGATTATTACCTTGTACGATTAGAAAACATGAGCGTACCCGGTAACCCGTCCCGGATGAGGATCATACAACGCCACGTCACATGTGTGCGTATAGCATAGTCAGGTTGGGTTCCCGGCCGACATTCATTACGGTTCGTCGATTCCTGCGTTTACGCGGTCGGGGTTGCATATGAACGCAGAAACCAGTGTATACGCGAGGGGGTGCGTATACGGAATACGCACCCGCTGTGTATACACACCTTACCGCTCGCGAAAACGCACCTACGCTGCGTTCTATACGCACCCTGGGGTGCGTAAACGCACCCACCCGCGTATACGCACCCACCGCCGCGTCTATACGCATATGATTATATGCGGCGTGGGGTGGGTATACGCACCTACTTGCCTATACGCACCCGACGCTGCGTATCGTACGCCGGGCTTTGGACCTTTGTTTGACGCCGGGACGCGACGAACGTCATGATTTCACACGGCGGGTACAAGTCTCCATATCAGCGGAAGCTACACCACTACCATGACCACTACTAACAGAAGGCACGTATTAGTCACCCCAAGCGCACAGACACAATTGTTGAAGTCATCATCTCACAGTACTGTAACGGTACCGGTACGAAAAACACAACCAGCCAAACCCTTGTGAGATTGGTCTGTGTGCCTTTGTGCGTCCGCGTGTCCCGTGTGTCCCGTGTGTGTCCCGGCTCCCCCCGGTGTCTTTTTACCGGTACGAAAAACAAGAGGACACCGGGCGCTTGCCAGTCCACGCGGGCTCCATCCAACCTGCTGGGCGCAGAGGCTGCCCGTCCGTACAGATGGGTATGAAAAAGCCCGCTCAGGCAGCGTCCGCCGCAGCCGAGTCTCAAGCCGGTCCATCGGCAGCGGACGATGAGGTCACCATCATGTTTGCTGCAGTAAGTGACCTCGCTCTCAAGGTGGAGTCTGCACGAGCAGTGCGAGCTAAGGATCGCGAGCACATGCAGGCGCTTGAGGAGCAGAGTGCCGCACAAGCAGCGCAGATTACGCATCTGCAGACTGAGCTCGCGGAGCGGGATTTGCAGGCTCAAGCCAAGGATGCACGGATCGCGCAGCTCGAGGAGCTCATCGAGGAGGCACAACAGCGAGAGATGCGACGCAGGGAGAAGCACGAGGAGTTCGAGCGCCGGCTGGATGAAGAGCAAAAGCTATGGATGAAGCGCCACGCCGCTCTGCAGCTTAATGATCCGAATGCTGCTACCATTATTGCCGCATCAATGCCTGCATTCCAGGGTGGCGGCAAGCCGGGCGGAGTGAGAGTGAAGGTGCCGCACATCGCCTCCGCGCCGGCGCCGGTTCCTTCTCCCAACGGCGGATCCTTGACGGCAAGGTTAATGCCAAAGGGGATGCCTCCGGGTGCTGCCGCCGTAGCGAAAGCTGCAGCCGCTCTGGGAGAGCCAACGCCATCTGGAGATGCAGGTGGCACGTTACCTGCGCCTAATACGGCACGCGGAGCAAGGCCCGCCAGCGCAGGTGGTCGCACAGGCAGTCCGCCTGCAGGCGGCGCGATCACAACACGGACGCCTCCAAGCGCACCCGTGCCAGGTGCCGGTGCGCCATCACCTCCAGCAATCACAACACGAACGCCACCAAGCGCACCTGTGCCAGGCGCCTGTGCGCCATTACCTCTAGCAGCAACAGCGGCGGCAGCAGCAGCAGCGAAAACACCGCGCGGTCAACTCATCGTGTCCACCACACCTCGCGATCCACGCTTTTCGGCGCCGCCACGGCCCCGCGAAGCCGACGCCACCACATGTAGTGGTGGCTCCGGCCGAAAGTCGCCGCCTCCACGGCAACCAGATAAAGGTGGAGCGCAAGCTGCAACGGCGAAAGGTGGGGCCGGCGGCCCCGCAACACTTGCGAGCGCAGCAAACGGAAGCAGCGCGGCACAGCCATCCGGAAGTGGCACCCGAGAGGCTATGCCCGGGACGCCCGGGAGGGCAGACCCCAGTAGAGGGTCTGCAGGGTCCCTACTGCAGAGGAGGGTGAGCGCTGGCAGCAGTACTGCAGGAGAGAAGTGAATACGACAGGAGTCCGCAGCCGTCTGGTATTCGACCTTCTTTAACGTTCAATGATTCGACCGTCCGCTTCTTGGTCGCTTCCAAGAGCCCTCTTCATGGCCCTCTTGCGGCTGGGTGTGACCTGCAGACGGTGATCTGACTGTCTGAGATGAGACGGAGGAGTGGTGAGCGCGGGAGTGGCCGCGACCGCAACTCTCAACATACTCGGCGATACTGCTGGCAATGACTGCTGGCACAACTGACTGACACAATAACCGCCGGTGATTTAGTCCACCGAGCGCGACGCACGCGACAGCAGCGTCAGTCTGTGTTTCGTGTGGTACCGGTCGTGAGGTTCGTCTGTGTACGTTCACACGACAGACGCGATAAAGTTGAATTACCGACAGTAATTAATTAACGAGTCATTACTTTGCGCGTAACCCTCGCGATGTCAATCGCCACATCCGTCGCGGCACGGCTTAAGCTCAAGCGCACCTTAGAAGCACCTGCATCTGAGCCCGCGCCGAAGCGTTCAGAGCTCGAGCCGATGCGCCCTGCAGCTCTCGCCGGCGGTACTGTGCTCGGCAACTTCAAGGGACTGGCGGAGACTGACGAGGACTGGGAGGAGGCGATCATCGTCGGTGTTGCTGCCGATGGCACGTACACGCTCGAGTACATCGAGGAGGGCCTGATTGAAAAGGGCGTGCCGATCGATCGCATCCGCACCTCGGCGTCGCAGCCTCCCGAAGCCGGCACGACCGCGAGCAGCAGCAACAGTGCCAAGTACGCTGCGGGCGACACTGTGCTCGGCAACTTCAAAGGGCTCGGCGATTGGGATGAAGCCCTGATCGTGGGCGAGGCCGCCAATGGTACGTATACGCTTGAGTACGTCGATGAAGGCCTCGTCGAGGAGGGCGTGCCAGCCAGCCGCATTGCGCCGATGGACGGCGCCGACGCACAGGCTGTGGCACTCGAGGTAAGCTGCGGTCGCTTCGACGTCGCCCGCGTCGCTGAGGCAGAGGAAGCCGATGAGGCGAAGCACGAGGAGGCGGCTGGTGATGACGAGGGCGATGACGAGGAGCCCAAAGATGCGCTGGCGGCGCTGCTCTCAAGCACGGAGGACTTGATCCGATGCCGCGCATGGCTCGGTCCCAAGCGAGGCTACTGCTTCAAGGCGAGTGACAAGGGCGTGGGCTACCACAAGGACGTGCCGCTGCACGTGGCGGCCGAGGAGGCGGAGAAGGCGGGCATGGTGCTCACGGCGGCCCAGCTCGCTAACTGGACACGGGAGGTGTTCCTCATGCCTCCGAGCATACGCAAGGTCGACCGGTAAGCTACGGACCTCGTCGAACTCTTGCCGGAGATTGCCATGGATTGCCGTTGATTGCGATTGATTACCGTTGATTGCGATTGATTGCATCGAATTCTTGCCGTTGATTGCGATTGATTACCGTTGATTGCGATTGATTGCATCGAATTCTTGCCGTTGATTGCGATTGATTGCCGTTGATTGCGATTGATTGCGTCGAATTCTTGCCGGAGATTGCCATGGATTGCCGTTGATTGCGATTGAATGCAACGGATTGCCATCTGATGATCATTTGAGTGCCTTCTCTCCGCAGGTACATGGACCTGTTTGACTTGCCCTCGCTGCGCGTGTCGGCGCTCTCTGCGCCCAAGACGGCGCCTAGCGCGGGAGGCGCACCCCCGAAGCCAGCGGGCGGCGCGCCCAAGACGGCGCTCTTCGACTCGCTTCAGGCGTGGTTTGATGCGCAGCTGCCGTGGCTCTCGAGGCGGTGCAGCCCGTCGGAGCTCGAGGTGACTTTGCGCGTCTTCCTCGCGCCGCAGCAGAGTGTGCGTCAGGGGATCCAACATGTGACTTTCAGCGTCGACTGGCTGCGCGTTGGCGGCGAGTGCGAGGGCGAGCCACTCTCGGGTGCCATCCTCGAGCGCATGGGCCTCGCCGGCCGACGGCCCGCCAAAGGCATGCTCCTCGTGGTTGTGTATCGCGCGGAGAAGAACAAGATCACGCACATGTGGGCCGAGCTCGACCGCGAAGGCCTCGGCAACAAGCGCGCGGCCACGCTCGATGATGTGCTCGTGTCGGACGCCTTCGACCGCGCCCTCACGATCGCGCGCCGCGGCGGCGCCGTCGGTGAGCTCAACCCGCTCTTCTACAACTACTACGAGGCGCCGAAGGTCGGCTGACGAGATTGACCGTTACAGTAACATGTATCGAGTTCCCCCGATTCCGTCGCGAACTCGACGAAAAGTAATTTGAGACGGGGAGGTTTGAGATGCTGACCTCGAGATCCAAATTGGATTTGGACTCCTTTTTTGTCTTTTTTCTGCACTTTGACAAACCCACCATCAAGTCGCCCTCCTCATCAAGGGCTCGCGCCGCGCGCGCCGCGCCGGCGCGATGCTGGCTCCGTTCGCGGCAACCAACGAGTCGACTGAACCCACGGGGAAGACCAATCCTGGATGCAACGGATCGCCGTGTCTCGATAGCGTTTCCATGAGCAGAGCGCTCAGCGCCTTGAAGCACGCAGAACGTCTAGACCGAGCATCTATGAGAGCTGACTGGTGCGCGGCCCAACGGATGCGTAACTTTGCCAGCCGCGAAAGGCAGCGCTCGTACGAGATGCTGAAGCTCGAGGCGTGCGATGGCTTCGATACAAACTCGACGGCGCTCAGCGGGCCCTGCGGTCTCATCCGTGGGCCCCGCGGTCTCATCCGGCTAGCCTGCAGAGCTGAGCCGGAGACTGATGAGGATGCCGATGCCGAGTTGTTATTATTATGTGATTCGCCTACCTTCACCGTAGCCGGCTGTGGGCCGCGAAAACCGCCAGGGGTACCTCCGCCGATGCTATGCTTCATCGAGATCATCCATGCGTTGCTCGGCTGCGATGCGAGCCTACGATGATCGGCTCCGTAGAGCAGGACCTTGTGAGCGCTGCGCGAGGGTATGCGCATGCATAGTGGGCGCCACAAAGCACACCGTGACGTGCCGAGTCTGAAGTATACGACCAGTTGTCGACCATGTTGTCGACTAAGGGGTGCATAAAGGGGATCTACAGGGGTTGCAACCCAAGGACAGCCGGACCATACGCCTAGGCACGACGCCCCCGCGCCCAGACAGGTCACTCGCAGTAGTCCGGAATTCCCGTAGTAATAACAGTGCAGTTCACACCCCATTTGCAGGGCGCCTCGGAGGCCGAGGCGAAGGCGGCCGAGGCGAAGGCGAGGGGCACGTCCGAAAAATGAGCGAGCGACGCGAGGCGAGGGGCACGTCCGCCGCGGTAAGGGCAGGATTGGGCAGCAAGCCCAGCAAGCCCAACAAGCCCAACAAGCCCAGTAAGCCTGCAGCAGCCAAAGCACCGATTGGAGCTCTCGTGCCAGCGCTAGGCCTCGCAGCCTGCATTGGCGGCATCGCCTACATGATCTCTGCATCCCCACAAGCAGCTCCGTCGTCAGAGAGTGGCGGGGTTCCTATCAAGACTGCCGTCAAAGCCGCTGCCGCCGAAATGGACACCGAAGATGCGGCGTCCTGCCGCCAGCGCATGGAGGCGGGCGATTGCGAGGTGGACGACGGCGAGTCGATGGCCGGCTGTGCCCATACGTGCGCGGAGGCGTCCTTGAGCGCGCGGTGCACAGGGTGGGCGCGGCGCGGCTACTGCTCACCAGAGAGAGGCGTGACGGCCTTCATGCGCGTGCACTGCCCGGGCGCGTGCCACAGCGAGCAGGTCGCTTGCCAGCGCGAGCCACCTGCGGACATGGCGAGCGATTGTGCCACGTGGGCGGCGCAAGGACGGTGCGAGCAAGAGTGGCGGCGCGGCAACGGCTACTTCCTCGCGCAGTGCTTCTACTCGTGCGGACAGTACGACGCGCCGCTGCTGCTAGATGCCATGCTCGCCGAGATCGGCAACACGAGCCTCGGGTTCCCGCCGGGGCTTCTCAACAAACCTGTCGAGGTGGGTGAGCAGGCAACTGTGCTGCTGGACGCCAACGGCGATCCCATCGAGGGCGGCGGGGCAGCAGCGTCCGCTGCGGAGCCGCCAGCGGGTGGGCACGCGGTGCGCATCGAGCGCCTGCATGGCTCACCCAAGGTGCGGCTGCTGCATGGACTCATCACTGATGAAGAGGCCGCCTCTCTCATCGCGCTGGGTACGCCCACCCTTCAGGCGTCACCCACGATCGCCGCCTACCGCTCGACAGTCCGCACCTCCTCCACGTCGTACCTCACAGCATCCAACCACCCAGTGCTCCGCCGCGTGCGCCGCCGCATCGCCCTCTTCGCTGGCTACCCCGAGGAGAACATCGAGCCGCTCCAATTCCTTAGGTGATTACCTATGATTACCTATGATTACCTATGATTACCTATGATTACCTATGATTACCTATGATTACATCGAGCCGCTCCAATTCCTTAGGTGCGCGTCTGAGGACCTATGATTACCAATGAGTACCTACGTTCACCTATGTTTAACAATGCGTCGGGGTGATGCAACCTCTGAGTCACGTCAGGTATTCGCCCGGCCAGGAGTACGAATTCCACAACGACTTCTTTGACGTCTGTGACGTGGATCAACTCTTCCGCGGAGGCGAGCGGCGCATGACGATGCTGCTCTACCTGAACGAGCTGCCTCCAGAGGAGACCGGCGGCGCCACCGCCTTCCGCGAGCTCGGTCTACGCGTCGCGCCGCGCCGAGGCGCCGCGCTCGCCTTTGACAATTACGATGAGGTCGCCCCAACCAAGGGAGACTTCCGCTGCCTGCATGCAGGCGAGCCGCCCAGGCTCGGCACCAAATTTGCGGTCAACGTGTGGATCCGAGCCCGTCGCTTCGTGTAGACGGCATGAGCGCCATGTTGAGCGCTACCTCTCCACCCAGAGCCTGCAACGCATCGCCCCTGCAGCGGCCCGCGCCGCGAAGCTACTCTCTCGCGCGGGTCGCGCTCGCGGTGGGAGGATGTTCGGATTTGTGTCGTGTGTGCCGTGCGCGGAGACCGAAGTCGGAAGTCCCGGTGTACATTTAGTACGTTCAATACTTCAATTGTTCCAGGCGGTCTAGCGCACGTCCGTCATGGCTTCGCCGTTCATGGGACATGCCGCACTAGCACACGACACCAGCGGACCAGGGGCTCATCGCGCACACCGCGAGGCGCCCCTGCGACTGTCACTGTGACTCACCCATTCTCTAACGTCTAAGTTACTCCGGCCACATCATCTTCATACCCCTAGGGTGCTCCTCTCACAAGTCGTGTGACATCAACACGATGTTCCTGTAGCGTTCGTGTGCAGTCGAGCGCGCACGGAGCTGCAGCGTGTAGGCCTGCATCGCGACCGCCGACGCAGTGCACCGATTTGCTGCGGCATCACGATCGGCTCTGGCAATCTCTCATGCGCTCTCTCCATGTGCATGCTCCATAATGCTTGCATGGATTACATAGTTGATCGCTGCACGCCGCGCAGCTTTGCGGAAACACGTAAAATCCTGCCGCGGAGGTGCAGCAGGTGCAGCAGGTGCATACATGTAGGATGCCCTTACTCCGTGAAATCAAAGACGCACTGCCCGACGCGGCTGGCCACACAGCAGGCGCATGCTGACTTGGCCTTGGCCTTGGCCTTGCCCTTGGGCGCGCCCTTTTTGGGCGCATTGCGTGCCGCCGCCGCCTCACGCCTCGCTATGGCCTTGAGAGTGCGGCGATAGCCACCTGAAAATAGGACCGAGCAATTATTGTCGCTGATGATGGCCGCTTCGTCAGGCAACGCCTGCGGTGGCGCATTCTCCGCCGCGTGGCGCTGTACATCGGAGGAGCGCAGTGAATTACGCCGTGGGCCCAAGGCGGCCTCTGGCGACCCGCGGCGCTTGGTGGCGAGCGCACGGGCAGGCGCAGCGGGCTCCGGCGCGGCTGGCTCGGGCATGGGTGGCTCGGGTACGAGCTGGGTGGGCTGGGTAAATGGTTCCATCAGCTCGCCCTCATCGTTGTCGACTCGTCGTCGGCTCGGTCGCATGCGACAGGTGAACCGCGGAAAAAGCCATTTTGAATGTTTCGTGCGAAACCAGGCGAAACGCAGCTGTGTAGTCATGTGTAGTGTGCACGTTCACGTTAAAATGCCATCTCGGCAAGACGCACAGCCACAGGTCCCGTGGAGACACAACGTGGGAGGGCCCAGCTGTGCAGTGTGCACGGCAACGCAGGCAAAGAATCGACCTCCTGACCACTTTGTCCATTTACCCCTTTTACAGTATACAGAAAGACATGTACACCCTTCTTTGGCTGTAGGGATAACCGCTGAAAAATGACTTCACAATCAAGGGGCTGGCCCTTCTCACAATTCAGCGTGGATCCCTACCGCCGAATGAAAAGGGCTCTACCGGCCAGCCCCGCATCCGTAGGCCCCCTGGAATCATACACTTGCCGCGAGGAGGCCAAATATTGTTCCGAAACCAAATCGATCGCAGGCCACGGCTTGGCTGCCTCCCGCGAGTTGACTGTCAGAGGCTCCGCCTGCACGTGCGACGTCGACCGGCGGAGAGGACCTACCTCGGTAAAGCCCACCGAGCTCTCCATCTGCGGCCACGAGGCAGCAGGCGAGTCGCCACCATTGAGTTGCTTGCTGGGTAGCATGTTTGACTCGTCCCTGCGCCTCGAAAGAGGGGGCAGCAAGTTGATCTCGTCCCTGCGCTTCTCGAGAGGGGGCAGCACGGCCGCACCCGCGTGCATGGCCGCCGTTCGGTACGAAGCCTGAAGGCGTAGGGTGCCTGGCGCGTCCGGATTGGTGTATCCCACAGAGGTTCGGCGTGGCTGGCTTGCAAGCGAACCCATCGAAATCGACGAGCGCAGGGGCGGCTGCACACGCGGATCACCCTGACGCGGCAGCCGCAGCCTCTCATAAGTGTCTACCGTCCGAGCAGTGCGATCCCTCATCCGGCTGCGCTCGAGGTTGCGGTGGGCGGTGATGTATCGTCGAAGCTGCACTTCCTCGTCGGCGCGCTCGCCCACGACGATGCGCGCGTGCGTGCGCACGTGCCGGTCTGTCATCACCCGGTAGTTGGTCTCGAACTTTTGCAGTTGTCGGTTGCCAAAGGCATTGCCGGCACGCAGCGTCAGGTGTTGCAACCTCGTTTCTTGCGTCTCATGGCGTGCGCGGCGGTGGAGCTCGGCAAGAAGCAGCCGCCCATCGTCTCCTTCAGACATCTCCTGGCACTGCTGAAACATGGAGTCCACAGCTTCCGCCGATGCTTTCTCCCCAAGCAGCTCATAGGCTAGGGTGTGGAAACATTCGAAGTCGATGAACGTCGACTGACCAGTCCATTTCAAGAGCTTGCCAGAAAGAGCGTCAAGGCTCTTGCTTGCGATCGCGTCGAGCAAAGCGTCACGAGAGTGCAGCACGTAGCCGAGTCCCGGCGGCGCGACGGATTGAGTAGAGGGCTTCGGCTTTGCGGCGCGGTTCGAGGACGGCTGTGAGCCGCCGGCAGGGGGTTCCGAGGGGGCTGGCGGCTGCTGCAGCTTGACCTTGTTGCCCCTCTTGGCAGTCTCCGACGAGATCCAACTTTCGAGTTTCGAGAGCGTACCCGACATGACGAGCGAGCACGACGACAGTCGCCAAAAAAGCAAACACGAAACGTCCCAAAAAATGAAAGGTGCATGCAAACATCAAGGTCTCACAGCTCTGTACTAAGGTTGAATGGCCGCAAGAGGCCACGCCGCGGGGTCGGTTCCGAGATCTGACCACAGCATCCGGATGATGCGGGCCATGTCCTCTGGCAATGCCGCGCTCACCTCGAGTGCGTCCTTCTTGGCCGGGTCGGGGTGCGCCACCTTGACGCGCCACGAGTGAAGCATCGGGCGCGCCTTCATGAGCGGCCCGTAGCGTTCCCGTGCAGCACTGACGTCCTCGGGTCGCCCGTACACGTCGTCGTTCACGAGCGGAGCGTCCACGTGTGCACAGTGCACACGGATTTGATGCGTTCGGCCGGTGAAGAGCTCGACAGAGACGAGGCTCACCAGCGCCTCGGGGCTCCACGCATGCAAATGCACCCTGCTGCGAGCCGCCTTGCCCAATGCATGCACCCTCATCCTTCCAGGCTGCTCGGGGTCCTTGTCGATGGGCGCACTGACCTCAATTGCGCTCTCATTGACGAACCTAATGGAGCTCTCGCTCAGCGCGGCGACGCTCTTGGTGGCGCTCAGTCGCACCTGCCCTTGCACCAGCGCCACGTACCGCTTGGAGATCGTGCGCCTTCGGAACGCCTCGGCGAGGTGCGCCTCCGCCTCGGGCGTCTTGGCGATCAGGAGCACACCCGTGGTCCCTTTATCCAACCGGTGAACAATGGCGCGAGGGATGAAGCTGTCCGCCTCGCCCGTGGGCTCCTGGCGCGCTTCGAGCATCTCCGGAGCGATCGCCGAGAAGCCAGGCCGGCGCTCACGTGAGGGCAGCGCGTGCACGACAGTGCCGCGTTCCCAATAGCCGGGGCTCGGATGGCACAACATGCCGGCTGCCTTGTTGACGACTATGACGTGCGAGTCTTCGTGTGCCACTGCCAAGGCCGTTGCCGTGCTCGCCGTCCGTGTCCGCGCTGCCTTGATTTCCTGCGCGCGACTGTGCCTGCGCTGCTCCGCGGCTCCAGTCTGTAGCTCCTCGGCAAGTCTCTTGGCTGCGCGCTTCTTCTGCAGCTTGCGCTTTTGCGTCTTCGACAGCCCGCGTGTGGCCATCACGTTTCCCTGAGTAGCTGGTGGTTGTTCCAGAGGACTAGTGGAAGGCGAAGAGGGAGCCGCAGGCGCGCCGCCCTCCAATTGCTGC
The DNA here is from genome assembly GCA_002887195.1 of Chrysochromulina parva. Classification (NCBI taxonomy): domain Eukaryota; phylum Haptophyta; order Prymnesiales; family Chrysochromulinaceae; genus Chrysochromulina; species Chrysochromulina parva. The sequence continues at coordinate 5,953 of PJAB01000309.1, read as the reverse complement.
CTTCGCCGCTTCTTGCTCGCCTTGGACATTGTTTTGCTCGACGTCGTCGCCGCAGCACGGCCGACTAAACATGGAAGCCAGGCACCAATCTCAAACCTAGGCCTCCCCAATCTCACTTCCAGTTCTAATTTCGTGTTCACGACACGCACTCTTCACACCCTGCACGGAAGTTTTCCCTCGCATGCTGTCCTCGCTCTACATGTAGATGGCGACGGTGACCACGGTCATCGCGGGCCCTCTCTGGAAACTCGGAGATGTGCGCTGGATGCGACGCTGGTTTGTCCTCACGTCAGACTGTCAGCTTTCCTACTTTGACAATGCCGAGGTGGACCGGCCTCGCCATCCACCGATCAACGTTCAAGGCGCTAGCATTCATCAGCCAGGGCCGCTCTGGCAGGAGAAGGAGCACGCTTTCCGTCTCATCGGCGAAATGGCCTTCTACATTCTGGCCGCCGAAACCTCGGAAGATTACGACCGTTGGGTCAACGCCCTCGCATCGTGTGGGGTTGCTCACTATCAGCAGATGCTGCCGCCCATCTCGACCCGCGGTGCTCTGGTCACGACGAACGCCTACGCGATCTCCGCCACCGTGGGCACGGATCGCAGGGTCTCTGCAGTGACCACTGCAACGGCCACTGCAACGGCCACTGCTTCAGCCGCCACCGCCGCCACCGCCACCGCCGCCACCGCCACCGCCGCATCAGCCGTCGCCGCCGCTTCAGCCGGCGCACCTTCTGCCGGCGCACCTTCTGCCACGCCCACGGCCGAGCTGTCGGCACGGGTGAGGCTCGTTGACCTGTACCTCGACGGCGCGCCAGGATCTGCGGTCTTACGCGGCGGGCGCGCGCTCTCAGGCAAGTTTGCCGCAGCGCAGGTGGGCCATGACGGCTGGGTGTACGCCATCCCGGAGGATGCCTCATGCATCTTCCGATTCGACCCGATGCAGGTGGAGCGCGGTGCCGAGCTGGAGGCCATGAGCGAACGGCCGTGCGTGCGCGCCGAGATTGTGCATACCTTCGATGGCTCGAACGCAGTCGAGCATCAGAAGTTTGGGAGCGCGGCCGTGCTCGCCCCCGACGGCTGCTTGTACTGTCCTCCAGGGCGCTTGCATCGGGTGTTGCGGGTGGACACGAAGGCGAATGTGCGAGCCGGCGAGCGCTGCCGCTTCATTGGCGAGAGCTTTGGGCTCACGGACTCGTGCAAGTGGCTCGGCGCATGCCTCGGCAGCGACGGGTGCATCTACTGCGTTCCCTTCGATCACGATCGCGTCTTGATGATCGACCCACTCACGCAAGAGACCACTCTCATCGGGCCGACCCTCAAGGGCCTCGGGAAATGGGAGGGCGCAGCCAATGGGCCCGACGGGTGCATCTGGGCCGTGTGCTACGCGGCGCGCCGGCTACTCAAGATCTCGCCCACGACGCAGGCCGTTGAGCTCGTCGGACCCGAAGTCCCGACGTGGTCGAGTACCCGAGCCCGGAACGGCGCCGACTTTGTAGGTGTCGAGATGGGCGCGGATGGGCTCCTGTATGCCGCACCGGCGGGTGCGGTGCGCTGGCTGCGCGTGCACCCTGCCGAGGTGGACAACCTGCCGCGTCTGGCGTATGATGTGGGCGCGCGCACGACGTCGATGACCTCGGGATCGTGGGTGGAGGCGAACGTGCTTGAGTTCGGCTCTGGGTTGAACGCTCAAGGCACCAAGTGGGGCTCGACGGTGCGTGCCGAAGATGGCAAGATGTACGCGCTCCCTAGCGGAGCGACCAAAGTGATGACCTTGGACCCGCCCACCCACAAGATCCAGACTGTCGGACCGGCGCTCGGGGGCAGCGCCGAGCTCCTGAAGTTCAAGGGAGCCGTAAGTGCCCCCGACGGGCGCGTCTGGGGCCTCCCGTGCCGCGCGACAGGGGATAGCCTTCTGCTCATCGAGCCGCCGGGCACCGACGGCCGCGATCCAAGCGCGTACTGGAGTCGTCGGGCGAGCTTCGCCTTCAGCGCCGTCGCAAAGCACGCGACGCGGCTACCTCGGCCCGTCGACGCCAGCACCCGCGCCCAATGGCTTGCTCCTTTGCTCCTTCCCATACCCTTGCTCCTCTCGGAGCTCGTCCAGCGGCTCGAGGCTTCTCAGCTGGAGCTCGCCGAGTGGCTGGCGCTGCTGCGGCTGCCGGGTACGCGCTCCAAGCTGCTCACCGAATCGAGCGCCCCGCTCATTGAGTGGTTGCTCCGCGTCGTGAGCTCAGCACAGCCAGGCCCTGCGATAGCCTATTTCGAGGCCTTGGGCGAGGCGATCCGTGTCGATGAGCCACTCGACCTCGACCCGAGCCTCGCCGAGTTCGAGACCCAGACGAGTGCGGAGCTGCAGCGCATCCTCCATGAGGAGGTGGTACCAGCGATGATGTCGCAGCGCGCGCGCAAGAAGGCGAGCAGGCTCGACGCCGCTGCACCCGTCAATTTCTTGAGCGGTGTCGAGGTGCGTAGTGGGTACGTTCATGCGCTCGGTGGGACGCTCGTCTGCCGGGTGGGCCATGGCCGTTCACTCACGTTCACGCGCATCCATGTACCCTCCCCGGGCGAGTACGTGGTTGAGTTCCACTATGCGAATGGCGACAATAGCCGCGACGCGTACGTTTCGCTGAACGAGGGGCCTGAGGAGCTCATCAGCTTCCCACGTACGGGCAACACCAAGGCCCAAAAGTCCATCATCATCGGCATCCATCGCGTCACTCTCACCTTCAGCAAGGCGCGTGAGAACACGCTGCGGATAGGCCACCCGGACGAGAACGCCCCCGACTTCGACGCCATCGTTGTCCGCGAGCCGAGTAGCGTAGAGGAGGAGCCGATAGCTAGTGACGGGCGCTTCAGCACACCAGGAGGTGTGCGGGGCCTATTGTCGGAGGACTGGATTGCGGACTTTGTGAATGGCGAGCTCCAGCTCGTCAACCACCGCCACCGCCTGGACGAGAGAGCGAGGCCAGAGGGTCCTCCTGTGATCGTGAAGACGCCGACGTGGTGCGTGGTGCCCGGCTGGTGCGGCCACGGCGCGCAATTCCAGTACTGCAAGGAGCGCGACTGCTGGGAGGAGGAGACGTTGTACAACTCGATGAACAGCAACCGTCCACTGCTGACCACTCAACGCACGGGGCTGGGGGGGGTCAATGCGTTGGGTGCCGTTGTGGGGGGCGTTGGCTCTGTCGTGGGGGGCGTCGTTGGGGGAGTCGGGGGCGTTGTGGGGGGCGTGCTCGACGCGGCGCCATTCTACCGGCCTACCGTGTGGACTCGGGTGGGTGCCAAGCCCACGGCGAGCAGCGCATCCGAAAGGATCCGAGAGAGGATTGCGGAGAGGAGGAATGCGAGAGCGAGCAAACGTGGCGGCAAGAGAGACGGCGGCAGCAACGGCGACGGCAGTGGCGGCGGCGGCGCGAACTTGGCGAGGCTGCGCGAGCGAAAGCAAGCGATCGAGAGGGTGCTCTTTGGACGCCTCCGTCGCGGAGTACCCGTGCTCGACTTTCTCGCATCCTTCGGCGGCGTCGCCGCTGGGAGCAGCGCAGCAGGCGGTGGAGGTGGAGAGGCTGGCGGCAGGAGCGCAAGCAGCCACCTTCGCGCCGCCGGACTCGCCGTGGTGCTGACCGATACACCATCCCGCGCCGCCACCGGCGGCGGTGCTGACGTGGACGCCGGCATGGGCGCCGGCGTGGGCTCTGGCGTGGTGGTACCCACGCTCATGACAGCATCGCCGGAAGAGGCCGTCGACGCCGGCGCAGCTCAGGAAGAAGTGACGTCAGCACCGTCGGCGCATAAGTTCAAGCCGCCGCTATCTACCATCGTCGCAGCCGTGCTCGACATGCCTAGTGTCGCCAAGCGTGCTGAGCTCGTTTCGCTGCCGGCGGTCCAACAGATTCTGGTACAGCACATGGCACTCGACTACGTCGACAACACGTGGCTGGTCAGGCGGTTATCGGGCGCTGGCGCGGGCGGGCAGCGCTCGCAGCAGGCAGCCATCTTCTTCATTGAGCAGGTATCCGAAGCGCCGATGACGCGCGTGCAACGGCATGCGCTCGAGGCGAAGGCGATCGCACTCGATGGACTCGTCCCAGCAACACTCGCGCTCAGCGCCTCCGACACCGAGCGCCTCGTCCGAGCCGATCTCTTCGTGGCGGTGCTCGACGCCAAGCTCACCCGGCCACTCTCGATGGCCGTCCTGCTCCTGGACGGTGTGGGGATCCTCGCGCTGCTCGCGATCACCACACCCCTCTGGCCGCGTGTATTGCGATATGACGGCCCGCTCGGCCCGCTCGACAGCGCGCTCGTCGCCACAGTAGGGGCTCTCAGTGGCGTGCGGCTGCTGCGCGAGCTGTTGCAGGCATTCTCGATGCACCGTCTCGGCGAGCACGCCGCACAGATACAGGGCGTCCTGACGCCTGCGGACCTGCCGGATGCGCCTGAGCCGCCGTCCAAATCCCTCTCAGCCCTCGCTTGGCTCTCCGACTTCCAAAATCTGCTCGGGTTGCTCCTGGTAGGCGCCCTCGCGCTCACGGCCAAGATGGCCACGCAGCCTGTACGGATCGAGCACGAGTACCTGGCGCCACTGGCCGCGGTGACCCAGGGGTTGCTTTACCTCGAGCTGCTGAAATTCGTCAAAGTGATCAACCAGAAGTTTGCCACGTACGTCCTGTGCCTCGTGCAGATCGCACTAGATATCCGCTCGTTTTTGGTCATCATGCTCCTCGTGATGCTCGCCTTCGGCAACATGTTCTACATCCTCGCGTACAGAGGACGCCTGGGCCAGCCGTTCGAGGCCGACGGAGGCTCGGCGCGCCCCTTGGTTCGTGCCGACGAAGGCGTCGAGGACGTGGTGGTGGGCGAGGACGACGTCGATGTGGCCTTCGTGTCCGTGTCGGAGACGCTCATCTCGGTCTACCGGCTGATGATTGGCGACTTTGAGCGCGAGTGGTTCCAGACACCCTTCCTAGTCGGCCTCTTCCTAGCGTACACCTTCATCGTGATGATCATGCTCCTCAACATCCTGATCGCGGTCGTTTCAGACTCGTACGACTACGCCCACAGCCGGCTCCGCCAGGCGTTAACGTGCATGCATGCGCTCACCACGGCGCCTCGCTTCCCCACAGGTACGACTACGCCATCGTCCGATCCCATGTTCTCTTTCGGCGCGCTCGCCTTGATCTCGCGGCGGAGCTCGAGGCAATCTCCGGACTTCTCCGATCGCACGCCGACCGTGCCCACGACGGCGCGAGTTACCAACGGCTCGTGGAGGAGCACGCGCCACCTGACGAGCATCCGAAGAGCTTGTGGGGAAGGCTGCAGGCGGCCATCCGCATGCGCGGCCACCCTGATGAGGAGGAGCGTGAAAACGACGTGGACGAGGGCTGGTTGGGCCGGGCGCTGGACACCGAACGGCGGGTGAAGCGACTGCTCCATGATGAACGTTTCGCCCATGATGCCTCGCAACGGGCCATGGAGGAGCGGCTCATGGCGCACATTGACGCAGTGCACCTACGGCATGCCAAGAAGGCGTAACTCAGCGTAACTCGCAACCAAGTCTCGTGAACCGTCAAGCGGAGTCGTCATTGCCCACTGCAGTAAGTGGAGCCATTCAGCTGTATCGTATGTTGGAAGAGCGCCCTGAAGTGCTCGGTACTCGCACAGGAACAGCGCTAGAGCGGGCTGAAATCGGTGTAAAAATATCGCTCAGCGGGAGGCGTTCCGGCTTCCGCGACGCGCGCGGTTCGGCCAAAGTCGAAAGTGCACAAAGACGTCGTACACCTTGTGAAAATTCTGATCAGAAAACGCCGAATAAGCTGCGTCCCTTTTTTTCTCTTAAGGGGCGGGACTGGGCGTCGCTGCCGGGCTCCCTGGCGGCTTCAAACGCGCTCGGGTCGGCCCGTTCGGGCTTCGAGGCGACGCCCGTGGTCGATGCTGGCCACGGCAAGAGCGAATC
>PJAB01000308.1:0-30124 GCA_002887195.1 Chrysochromulina parva | reverse complement strand
GCCGTGTGCGGCGGCGAGAAGACGCTCGCCGACGTGCCCGACGAGGACTACTTCGACGCGTGCGAGCTGACCGACCTCATGGGCGTGAAGGCTATCGAGATGCTCGAGAAGGCCAACAAGGGGGGGAAGAAGCCCGTCAAGGTTGAGGAGAAGAAGCCCGCCAACCAAGCCGAAACCGTGAAGGCGGAGGTTGCTTCATACACACTCCGCGACAAACCTCTTGGCGAAGGAGTATGGGGCACTGTCTACCACGGGTCCCGGCTGAATGCTGCCGGCGAGGAGGAGCAGGTAGCAATCAAGAAGCTGGACAAGACGGACAAGGAAGGCAAGGAGAAGCAGGATGCGAGCACACAGCTCGCCGAGATGGAAAAGGAGTGTCGCCTCAATCAGTTTGCTCATGAGCTCTCCAAGCCTTCGATGTCATCCTTGGGCTGTGCCCGAGTGCCGCGCGTGCACAGCTACACAGGTGGCACCGCGATCATGCAGTTTGTCCAGGGCGATAAGCTCGAGAAGTACATCCGCGGTCCAGGCTACGACGAAAACCCCAAGAGACTGCGCAGCATCGAAGACGTCGCTTTCGCGGCACACCTTCGCTCCGTATGCCATGTGGTGGTCCAAAAGATATGCAAGTTGCTGCTGCTCGGCCGAGATTCAGAGTTCTCTCACCGCGATCTCAACGACGGCAACGTGATGATCGACGTCAAGGACACCGCTCGCGACGCCGTCGTCAAGGACCCAGAGGACATCGATGTCTGGATGATTGACTTTGGAAAGTCGATGGCACTCATCGACGGCGAGCAGGTGCGCGCCGAGCCTTCGCCGAGCCCACGATGGCGAAGGCTGCGCATGCATGCATGAACACCGTGCGCTGCTGCACCATTCACCGCGCACGCTTACGCCTTTTGCACGGCAGGTCACCGCAGGCATGAAAGGTGCGTACCAATACAACCCGACGACTGACGTCGTCCGCATGCTCATGAACATCCAATGCTCGTACATCCGAGCCTATTATGAGTACGCGAAGGAAAAGGAAGTGCCTCAGGGCGAGGTCCGTGACTTCCTTCTCGAGTACATGCCCTTCCGTGCGCCCATGGAGAAGTTCGTCGAGCACGTCAAGGAGATCGCTCCCAAGGATCCGGATTGGGCGGCTATTAAGGAGACGAAACCGAAGGAATGGCCCAAACCAGAACTCGACTTCCTCGAGCTCGCCCGCACGACACCGTTGGAGTTGCTTCGACATTACTACATGTCTCCTCATCAACTCGCAGAACTGATGCCGGAGAAAATTCTGGAGAGTCTTCGATAGGGCGCCTCGCGCCTGTGTGTTGTGAGACGCTCCCGGGTACCGCCAGGAGCTGTCAGATGATCACCCGTGACGGTCGTCTCGTACGAGCAGACGTCGAGGTCGTCGAGGTGTCCCCACCGAACGGTGCAAACACGCACGCGCCGTATGCGTCGGGCGGCCGCGGCGCGGAGGGACTCTTTGCACTCTTTCTCGCAGAAGTCGTACGAACCCCACGCCATGTATCGGTGGGATCGAATCATTGATAAGTACAAGTAGGGAATCAAGGGAACTGAGTTGCGAACTGCGAGCAGCGGAACGGAAAGGTGTGGGCGTCCTTTAAATTACGTAGGTCCTTTTAGGGATTAGGCAGAAGGGAACCATATACACGTTTCGGCACGAGGTAGGCCGGGCCAGGAGTAATGGGTATCGAATCTAAGTTCTAACGCGGTATGCGAATTTCTGAACTAAGGTCGACGGTTCGGCGCGCTACCACGCCTTGTCGGTGAACAGCCCCAGCGCCTCGTTGAGCATGTCATCCTCTGAGTATGCGCCCGGCTGCTTGAGCATCTGCTCAAACTTGGTTGGCTGCGGCGCCTGCGGCGTGGGTCGCTGTGGCGGCGGCTTGCGCTGTGGCGACGGTGGCTTGGGCTCCGGTGGCTCCGGTGGCTCCGGTGGCTCCGGTGGCTCGGGCGGCTCGGGCGGCTCGGGTGGCTCCGGTGGCTCCTCGGGCTCGGGAGGGGGCTCGGGAGGCGCTTTGGGAGGCGGCGGCTTGTCCGCCTTCTTGTCGCCGCCGCCGCCGAGGCTCATCTTGAGCAGCAGCTCCTTGAGCTCCTCGACGCGCTTGCCCGTCTGCGCCTGCTCCGCCTTGAGCTCGGCGAGCTCCTTGAGGGTCGCCGGGTCGATGCTCGACGCGCCCGCGCCCACCCTGCCCGCCACCTTGTCGACCGCCTTGTCGGCGACGCGCTCGGCACGGCGCTCCTCCTCCATCGCCTCGAGCTTGGCAATCTGGCGCTCGAGCTCGCGCTGCCGCTCGGCCTGCCGCCGCGCCTCCTCCTTCATCATCAGGATCGTCTCGGACTCTTCGACGACGATGCGCTCGCGCAGCCGGCGGCTCTCCTCCGCCGCCGCGAGCCGATCCACGAGCTGCGCTTCGACGGACGCCGCGCGCTCCTCGGCTGCGGACGCCTCGCGGACGGCCGCGTCGAGCTTCTCGCTGAGCGTGTCGAGACGGCGTGTGGCGGCCTCCTCGCTCTGCTTGCGCACCTCGTCCAGGTGCTCACCGAGGCGCTCCGTCGAGGCGGCCATCTCCTCGGGCGCGTGCCGTTGCTGCTCGAGGGCGCTCAGCTGCTCGGCGAGCAGGTGCAGCTGCACCGCGACCGCGCCGTCAGCGTCGCCCCGGGCCACGCTGGCGAGCGTGCGAGGTCGCGGCGAGGTCGCGATCTCGTCGACGAAGCGCGCGCCACCGCCAGCATAGGGCGTGGGCGGCGCCGAGGGGGGGCCGCGACGGCTGCGCACGGGCGAGAGGGCGTTCGCCAGCGCCACCCCATGCGCGTCGGCCATCTGCAGCCTCGCGGCGCGCGCGACGAGCTCGCTCGCCGCCACCGCCGCCTCGCGTGCCGCCACCTCGCGCCGCAGCTGGCTCTCGTACGCCTCGCGCGCGGCCGCGGCGTCTTGCTCGGCCTCGTCGAGTTGCAGCTGTAGCGTCCGCCGCTCGGCCGCCGCCACCACGTCGCGCGCGACGAGGTCGCGTTCCACATCGGAGCGCGCGAGCTCGAGCCGCTGCTCGAAGAGGGAGCGCGCGCGCTCGGCCGCCTCCCGTTGCTCGGCGGCCGCGCGCTCGGCCGCCTCGAGCCGGCGCTGCAGCAACCGACGCTCGGCCGCCTCGCCGTCGGCCTTGGCAGCGAGCGAACGCTCATTGATCGCCCGTTGGGTCGCGAGCTGCTCCTCGAGCTGCTTTGCCGAGCGCTCGAGGGCCTCGTGGGCCTCCCGCGCCGCACGCTCACTCTTCTCGAGCTTCTCCTCGAGCTGACGGCGCGCATTGGCTGCCGTCTCATCTCGGATCGCTAGCTCACGCGCCGTCTCTGTGCGCGCGAGCTGCAGCCGCTGCTCGTGCTCCGAGACGGCGCGATCCAAGTCCGCGCGCGCCTCGTCCGCCTCGCGTTGCGTCTCGGACAGCTCGTCTTCGAGCCGTCGGCGTTCGGCCGCGGCCTCCGCCTCTTGCCGCGCGAGCGCTCGTTGCGCCTGCGCCTGCACGAGCTGCGCCTGCTGCTCGTACCCTACCTGCATCGCCTGCTGCTCCATGAGCAACCTCTGGCGCACCGCCGCGTACGCAAACTGGCGCCAGAACCCAAAGGCGCTCGCGAGCCCCGGCGCGAGGAAGTGAGCCGCCGCGCGCCGGAGCCGCCTGTGCTCCTCGGTGGCGTCGGTCCACGTCGAGAAGGCTTGCGCGAGGCGCGCATTGAGGAGGCGGCGGCAGCCCTGCTCGAACAACTCCCGCGCTCGAGCCTCGCGCTCGAGCTTCGCGAGCTCCGCCTCGCGCCTCGCCGCCTCGAGCGCGCCCTCGAGGCCCTCACGCTCACGCGCCGCCACGGCGCGCGCCCGTTCATACGCGTCCTCGAGCCGCGCGGCTTCAGCCTGACGGCGCGCCTCCTCGAGCGCCTCACGCTCGGCCGCCTCTCGGGCCTCGCGCGCCTCCGCCGCGACCGCCAGCCATGCGCCAAACGCACTCGCGAGCCCCGGCTGCCTCAGGCGCTGCGTCGCGCGCAGCAGCTGCCGCCGCTCGTCCACGGCGGCCTTCCATGCGCCGAGGGCGCGCGCGACCGGCAGCTGCATGAGCCGGCGCATCGCCTGCTCCTGCAGCCGCGCCAATGCGCGCTGCGCCTCGGTGCGATGCGCGTCGAGCTCCTCCTGCAGCGCGCGCACGCGCTCCTGCAGCGCGTCGCGCTCGACGGCCGCCCGCGCCTCGCGCGAGAGCAGCTCGCCCTCGCTGTCGGAGCGGATCAGGCCTAGCCGCAGCTCCATCTGCTCACGATAGCGCGCCTCGAGGGCTGCCTCGCGCGCCGCACGCGCCATCGCGAGCGAAATGGTCTTCCACTCCACAAACGCAGCGGCCAGCCCCGGGACCAGCATGCGCGCGACGGCCTGTCGCAGCCGGCGCCGCTCTTCGACCATCGCCCGCCACGCGCCGAAGCCGTGCGCGAGCGGCAGGTTCATCAGGCGCCGCAGCCCCTGCTCCTGGGCGAGCTTGACCTTGGCGTCGTGCTTCGCCTTCTCCGCGAGCATCCCGCGCTCGAGGTCATTGAGCCGCGCCTCGGCCTCTTGACGGCGGAGCGCCTCCTCGATCTCCTTGAGTGCGAGCTCCTTCTCGGAGTCGGAGCGGGCGAGCGCGAGCCGCTCCTGCATCCGTGCCTCAAAGGACAGCTCGAGCTCGCGCGCCTCGCGCTCGCGCCGCTCCCTCTCCCTCTCAGCACGCCACGTGGCAAACGCCGGGGCCAAGCCCGGATGGCGCAGCCGGCCCGCGGCCTGCTTGAGGCGGCGGCGCTGCTCGCCCTGCTCGGCCCAGGCGCTGAGCGCGCGCGCGAGGCCGAGGTTCAAGATGCGACGCATCCCTCGCTCCTGCAGCTCGCGTGTGCGTCGGTCCTGATCGGTGAGGCTCCTGCTGAGCGCCGCCTGTGCGGCGGCGAGTCGCCGCTCAAGGTCCTGGCGCGCCGCGTGATGCGCAGCGTCCCGCGTGGCGAGCAGCCCCTCCGTGTCGGAGCGCGCGAGAGCCAGTCGCTCCTGCAATCGCCGTTCAAACTCGTCCTCGAGCGCCTTGTGCTCGCGCGCGCGTCGCTCCTCAGCGGCGAGACGGCGCCACTGGAGCATCGCGGCGCGCATCGCGGGTCGGCGCCACTGGCCCATGGCGGCGCGCAGCTGGCGCTGCTCGTACACACTTTCGGTCCACTTGCGGATCCCGCGCGTCTGCTCGGGGCTGCGCAGCTGGCTCGCGGCACGATTGAGCCGCCTGAGATTGTCGAGCCACTCTGCCCAGCTGCGGAAGCTGCGCGCGAGCTCGAGGTTGAGGATGCGACGCATCGCGTGCTCCTGCGCGCGCCTGTCCGCGAGCTCCCGCGCCTGCTTCTCCGACTGCGACTCGGCCTCCTTGTGGGCCAGCCGCTGCTCGAGCAGGCGCAACGCACGCTCGTGCTCCGCGCGCTGCTCGGCGAGAACCTGCTCGGCGCGGCGCCGCTCCTGCAGCACGCGATCATCGAGGAGCGCGCGCGAGCGCTCCTCCACCTCGGCAGCGTACTGCGCCTGGCGCAGATCGGACGTTACCTGGCGCCAGTGGCGCAGGCTCGCCGTGAGCCGCGGCTTGTGCCAGCTCGAGGCGGCCTGGCGCAACTGGCGCAGGTCCTCGGCCCATTGGGTCCATGAGTTGAGAGCACGGCCCGAGGGCGAACTGATGCGGTTGGCCGTCGAGCGCATCGCTCGGACCGCGTGGTCCACCTCGACCCAGTTGCGGAACATGCGCGCGATCTCGAGGTTGCGCATGCGCAGGATGGACTTGCGATGCTGGGCCTCGGCGCGCTGGCGCTGCTGCTCGAGCTCGGCGAGCTTCTCGCGGTCGAGCTCGTCGAGAGCTCGCTCGAGCTCGCGCTGCTTGGCCGCGGCCGCCGCCTGCCCGATGGCCATCTGGCGCTCCGACTCGGAATGCGCGAGTGCGAGCTGCTCTTGCAGCCGCGCCTCGTGGAACTCTTCGATCTCTCGCCGCTCGCGCTCACGACGCTCGTCCGCCGCCGTCTGACGCCACTCGCGCAGCGCGGCCACTTTGACGGGCGAGCGGAAGCCGCTCGCCGCACGCCGAAGCAGACGCAGCTGCTCGAGCCGATCGATCCACATAGCCCGCCACGACTGGAAGCCACGGTGCAGGTCGCGGCGCAGCGTCCGGCGCATCACCTGCTCCATGACCCCCTGGCGCGTGTGTGCTCGAAGCTGCTGCAGCTCCACGTCTCGTTCGCGCAGCTGCTGCTCGAGCGAGCGCACCTCGTCGTCGCGCGAGCGCTTGAGCACTTCGGCCATCTCGGCCAGCGTCGCCTCCGATTCGGACTTGGCCAGCCGCAGACGCTCCTGCATCTGCTCTTCCATGTGCATTTGCCATTGCTCGCGCTCCGCCGCCTCCCGCTCAGCCCGATGCCGCTGCACGTCGAGCGCAGCGTTCAGGCCGTCGGAGAGCGAGGCCAGCCGGAAGGCGAGCTCGTCCGTCTCGGCGTCGGGATACGGCCCGCGTCCGAGGCCGCCACTGTCCGCCTCGCCCTCGTGCAGCGCCGCACGGAGCCCGTCGACCTGGTGTGCGAGAGCAGCGAGCCGAAGGTCGAGATCGGCATCTTCGGCGATCTCGAGAGGCGGCGGCAGCGGCGCGCGCGGCCGCGTGGGTGGCGAGGAGGGCGGCTGCGTGAGCACACGCGGCTGTGGGCTGGCCGGAGGCTCCGGGATGGCCGTCGCTCCCATATTAGGCAACGAGAGCACCCGCGGAAGCCCGGCGGTCTGCACGCGCAGGATGTCGCTCAGCTGACGCTCGAGATTCTCGAGCTGCGCCTCGAGGGCCGAGGGTCGACGCGGCGAGGGCAGGCGTGGTGGCGAGGGCGGCGCGCGCTCGATGGCGGCGACGAGGGTGCTCTCGAGACCCTCGAGCCGCCGGGCCACGTCCCGCTCCTCAGCCTCGTGCATCTGCTGCGTCAGCCGTTGCTGGTGCTCCTCCATGCGGGCCATGCGCTCGGCCGCGACCGCGTCCATGGCGCCGCCGCCGCGCGCGCCGCCGCCGTTCTGCAGGTACATCTGCTCCTCGAGCGCACTCAGGGCATCCTCGCTCCGTTCGGTCGCCACTCGCAGCTTGCGCTCGAGCGCGGCGATGCGCCGCCGCGGCGCGTCCGGGCCGCCGTCGTCGTCGTCGTCGTCGTCGTCGCCGCCGCCGCCGCCGCCACCCGAGGGGCGCGACGCGCGCGGCGGCAAGCCGGCAAGCCGGCGCTGCTGCTGCTGCTCGTGCTCCCGATGTCGCAGCCGCTGCTGGTTGAGCTCCTCCTCAAGCTCGGCGCGCGCCTTTTCCGCATTCGACGCGCGTCGGAGCGCCGCCTCGAGCGCCGACTTGGCCTCCGCCTGCGTCGCGGCGACGGCCGCCTCCAGCTCGGCCTTCACACGCGCCTCGAGCCGCTCGCGCTCGAGCCGCTTCGCCTCCGCGACGGCCGTGTGCCACGAGTTGAAGCCGTTGGCGAGCGCGCGGTTCCGGATGCGCCCCGCGGAGTGACGAATCTTCTGTAGCGCGAGCTGGAGGGCTCGCATCTTGTTGAAGGCGCGAGCGAGCGTCTGCTTCTGCCAGCGCATGATGACCATCTGGCGCAGCTGGTGCAGCCGCTTCTCGTTCCGCTCGGCCTCGGCGACGGCGTCATCGAGCGTCTTCTTCCCGAGGCGAAACAGCTCGTCCCGCGCCGCGCGCGCCGCATCGGCCGCCGCCCGCTCCTGCTCGCGCGCACGCTGCAGATCGTCGAGCAGCGCGTTGCGCTCTCCCTCGAGCGCCGCCGCCTGCGCCGCTTGCGCCTTGCGCTCCGCTTCCTGTGCCTCCTCGAGCAGATGGCGGCGCAGCCGACGCCACGCGCTCGGAAGCAGCACGCGGCGCAGGACTGCCGCGCCGTTGAAGCGGCGCGCCTCGGCAGCGGCGTGGTGCCAGCGGCGGAAGGCCTCGGGCACGTCGAGCTTAGCGAGGCCCACGTGGCGGAGCGAGCGCTCCAAGAGCCGCTTGGCGATCGTCTTCTTCGCCTCCGTCTGCTCGGCGAGGGCTGCATGCAACCGCTGGGTCTCCACCAGATGCGCCTCCGCCTCCGCCTCGCGTGCCTTGGCGAGCGTCTCGCTCTGCTCGTGCATGCGCCGCTCGAGGGAGCGCTCCTTCTCATCCGCCTCGGAGCGCTTCTTGGTCGCGAGCTGCTCGTGCTCCTGCCGCTCTTGGTTCAGGCGCCGCAGGAGTGCCGCGCGCTGTGAACGCTGCTCCACCTCGTGCCGCAGCCGGCGGAAGACGCCGGGCAGCCGCGCACGGCGCGCGAGCGCGCGCGCCTTCTCGGGCGTGCGTCGGCGCCGCGCCGCAGCCTTCTGGCGCCACTGCTGGAAGGCGAGCGCCGCCTTCGCATAGCCCCAGCGCATCGCCTTGTACGGCGCGAGAGCCTGCGCCTGCTTGGCCATCTCCTTCCTGCGCCGCGCCTCGTCGTCGACCCTCTCGCGCAGCTGGCGCTCGCGCTCGCGCTGCGCGTCCTCGACTGCCTCGCGCTCCTCGGCCAGCTGCTGCTCGCGCGCATGCATCCGCGCCTCGAGCTCCCTCCCCTTCTCCTCCGCCTCCGCGCGCAGCCCCGCCTCAAGGTCCTGCAGACCCTCGATCCGATCGGAGACGCGGCGCGACTCGGCCGCGCGCCGCTGCGCCTTTTGGAACTCGAGGCGCAGCCGGCGGAAGGCGCCCGGCAGCCGCACGCGCCGCGTGAGCGCCTCGCGCTGCTCGGCGCTCGCGCCGCCGCGCCGGCGCCTCGCCCCCAACTGGTGGATGAACCTCGCCCAGCCGCACGCGAGCCGCTTGACAAAGAAGAGGCGGATCATTTTCTCCTGCAGGGCGGCCGCCGACTTTTGGTGCGCCTCGCCCTCCTGCTTCCTTACGTCCTCGAGCGTCGACGCGAGCTGGCGCTGCTTCTCGTTGGCCGCCTCGCGTGCCGCCTCGAGCGCCTGCTGCTGCTCGCGCCGCAGGTGCTCGATCGTGGTCGCGTGCTGCTGGCGCAGCTCGTCGCGCTTCCCGCGCTCTGCCTCGAGGCTCCTCGCGAGACCCTCGCGCTCATGGCGCAGCTCCGCGGCGCGGCGCATATGGCGAAAGACGCCCGGCATGCGTACACGCCGTGAGAGATACCCACGGCCGGCGGCGCCGCCGCGCACGCGGCCGCGCATCCAGTCGCGCCAGCGCGACCAGCCACTGTGTAGCCGCGAGGGAAGGATGGCGCGCAGCTTGGCGATGACGCGACCCATCTTGTCCATCAGAGCCTGTCGCGAGGCTTCGGCCGCCCGCCGTGCCTGCACGAGCTGCTCGCGCATCGCGAGGAGCTTGGCCTCGTACGCCGCGCGGTCCTCCTCCGCCTCCTCCTCCTGCAGCGCGAGCTGCGCCTGCAGCGCGCGCTCCTTCTCCTCCACGTCGTCGCGTAACGTCTCCTCGAGCTCGCGTAGATGCTCCGCCTCGCTCGCGCGCCGCTGCGCCTCCGAGTCGCGCCGCTGCCACTGCTCAAACTCGCGCCGCAGCCGGCGGAAGGCGCCCGGCAGCCGCACGCGCCGCGTGAGCGCCTCGCGCTGCTCGTCGCTCGCGCCGCCGCGCCGCCGCCGCTCGTACGCATGGAGCTTCCACCTTTGAAATGCCTTGGCGTAGCCCCAGCGCATCAGGCGCGCTAGGGTCATCCGCTGGGCAAGGCGGCGCGCCTCACGCTCCTTTTGTTGGCGCTCGTCGAGCCGCTCGCGCAGCTGGGCTTCACGCTCGCGCGCCTCCCGACTCTCCGCCTCGCGTTCCACAGTGACGAGGCGCTCGCGCTCGGCCATCTGCTCCTCGAGCGCCCGCTGCCGGTTCGCGTCTTCCTCGCGCAGCCGCTCCTCGAGCGCACGCAGCTCCGCGCGCTCGGCCTCGCGCTGCTTCTCGAGCGCCGCCTGGCGCTGTCTCTGCTCCAAGTCACGCCGGAGCCGGCGGAAGACGGCCGGCAGCCGCACGCGTCGCGCGAGCACCCGCAGGGCGCGCTGCCGCTGCAGACGCTTGAGCTCGGCGAGGCGGGTGCCCATCGCTTCTCTCTCGGCGGCTGCCGCGTCGCGCTCCCTTTGGCTCTTCGTTCCCCGCGCGATCTCGGCCTCGATCTCGTGCATCTCGCCCTTCAAGAGCTCGAGCGCCACCGTCTCCTCGGGCGTGGGCCGCCCGAGGGCCTTGGCACGCGCCTCGCGGTACTCCTGCCAGCGCTGGAAGGCCTTCGAGTAGCCGTACCGAAAGAGATGGCGCATGGCGTCGATCGCCTGCTGCCGAAGCGCGAGCCGCCGCCGCTGCATCTCCTCAATCTCGCGCTCCTCGAGCTCTCCCCGCATCACCAGCCGCTCCACCTCCGACTCCCGCGCTTGCCGGGCCATCTCTGCCTCGCGCCTCGCCGCCTCCGCCATCAGCTGCTGCTCCTGCTCGCTCAGCCGGTCCGCCGCGAGCGCCGCGCGCGCTGCCTCGTCCGCGTCTTCGCGCGCCTTTTCACTCCAGCGCCTCCACTCCCGGAACGCCTTCCCGAGCGCCGGGTTGCGGATGAACCCGAGCGACTGGAGCATCATGCGCCTCTGGTACGCGAGCGCGTGCCACGTGTTGAGGGCGCGCGAGAGGCCGCGTTGGAGCAGGTGGCGCGCGCCTTGCTCGGCAAGCCGTCGGACCAGCCGCGCATGCTCGTGCGCGAGACGCGCCGCATCGGCCGCTGCCTCTTCGGCCTGCAGCGAGAGCGAGAGCCGCTCGCGCGCGGCCGCGTCGAGGCTGCTCGCGAGGGCCTCCCCCGCCTCCGAGCGCTCCTGCTCAAGGCGCTCGCGCAGCCGTCGCTCGTACTCCTCCTCGAGCTGCCGCTGCTCCTTTTCGCGCCGCGCCTCGGCCGACAGGCGCCGCCACCGGTGCACGAGGCGGCGCATCGCGGGCTTGTGCCACTGGGTCAGCACGGAGCGCAGCTGGCGCTGCTCGTCGGCGGCCGCGCTCCAGCTACGCATCCCGCGCAACTTTTCGGGGCTGCGCAGACGGCTCGCGGCCGCCGAGAGCCGCCGCCGTTCGTCGAGCCACTCGATCCAGCTGTGGAAGCCGCGCGCGAGCTCGAGGCGGAGCAGCCGGAGGATCGAGCGCTCCTGCTGCAGCCGGCCGGCGAGCTCGAGCTCGCGCCGCGCGGCCTCCGCCTCCGCCTCCTTCTCGGTGAGCTGCCGCTCGAGCTCGCGCGTGATCGCCGCCGCGCGCCCGTCCATCTCGTCCGCCGCCGCCGCGTAGGCGCTGCGGGCCTGCGCGAGCTCGCTCGCCAGCCGCTCCTCGTACTGCCGCTGAAGGACGTCCTCACGCTTGCGCTGTGCCTCGTCGCTTGCGAGCTTGCGCCACTCGCCAAAGGCCGCCGCCACCTTGGGCGCGCGCATTCGGGCGAGCACCGCTCGCTCGAGGCGCCGCTGCTCGGCGAGCTCGCGCCACGTCGCCCACGCACGAGGCACAGCGCCGCGCATCCGGGCGAGCACCCGGCGCTCGAGACGGCGCTGTTCGCACCGGTCCCGCCACGTCACCAAAGCACGGCCGACTGGCCGGAGCGCTTCCTTGACAACGAGGCGCGCCGCCGCTTGAATGCGCGCGCGTTGGGTGCGCGCGCCCTCGGCCCACTGGCGCATCAGGCGTAGCAGCTGCAGCCGCGAGAGCCGTTGGTTCACCTGCGCCTCCCTAGTCGCAAAGTTGCGTGCGATCGCCTCCTCGCTTGTGTGCAACTCGTCGAGCAGCACGCGCTGCTCAGCCGCGGCGGCCGCCTCGCACGCAGCGAGAGCCGCCGCCACTCGCTGCTCCTGCTGCGCGGCCGTCGCGGCCTCCAAGGCTGCCTCGGCCGCTCGGGCTGACTGGTGCTCTGAGAGGCTCACGAGAGAGGGTTTGGCCAGCGGCGGCGGCGCGGTGCGCATCTCGTCGCTCTTGTCGCTCGTGTCGCCCACCTGTGCGGCCTCGTGCGCGCCCATCGTGTCGGGTAGCTGAGCCAGAGCCTCGGCGGCGGTGCGGCGCAATGGCAGTTGAGTACCCCATCGGTTCGGCAGCGCCTCCGGCTGCGCCATGGCCTCCAGGAGCGCCTGTCCGAACCCGGCAAGATCGCGCACGAGCGCCTGCGTGCCCTGCGGGTCGAGCTGGGCGCCGAGCTCCGCTACGCGCCGCATGCCCGACTGCACCGTCGCCGCGTCCGACGGTCGCTCCGCGACGGCCGAGCCGCCCGGCAATAGGCGGAAGCTGGGTGGCGGCGGCGGCGGCGGCGGCGGCTCGACGGCGCGTCGCCACGCTTCGAAAGCCGCCGCGCGCGGCAGCAGCCGACGCGCCACTTGCGCCATCCTCTCGCGCCGGCTCCGCTCCTCGTTCGCGTGCGCGCACCACGTGCGGTACGCGCCGAGCTGGGCGCGGAACGCTTCACCGCCCACGCTCGAGAGCAAGCCGCCCACTTTGGTCGTGATGCGCTCGAGACGGCGCTTCGCCTCCACGCCGCGCCGCCACTGCCGAAAGCCTAGGCCCTGCCGCAGGTGCCGGAGCTGTTCGGCGGCCTCGCTCGCCTTCGCGCCGAGGAGCCGCTCCTGCAGCGCGCGGTCCGCCGCCTCCTGCGCCGCCGCCTCGGCCGCCGCCGCCGCCGCCGCCGCCGCCTCGGCTTCCTTGGCCGCCTCGAGCTCCGCACGGATCTCCCTACGAGCCTCGGCCTTGGCGCCCTCGGTCACGGCCACCAGTTCGGCCGCCCGCGCCGCCGCCTGCTGCTGCTCCGCCTCGCGTGCCGCCGCCTTGCGCGACACGTGCGCCTCGAGCGGCACCGTCGGCGCCGAAGGCACCGCGCCTGCGGACGAGGGCGTGCCCGTGCGCAGTACCTCGACGCTCGGGTCGCTCGCTGCGATGGCCTCGCGCTCGAGGGCGGCTGTGTCGCGCACGTCGGGCAGGTACGGCCCACGCGCTCGGTGCACGGGCGGCGGCACCGTCGGCTGCGCGATCGTCTGCATCAGCTGCCGCCCAAACGATGCCAAATCCGCAACGAGCGCTTGGGACGCTTGGGGCTCGAGCGTCGTCGCGAGCGCCGCGAGGCTCTGCATGCCCTGCTCGATCGCCGACACGTCCGAGGGCCGATCCGAGACGAGCGTCTCGGCGTGTGTCAGCCGGCGTGTGAAGGGCTTCGCGAGCGCCGGCTCGGGCTGCGGCGGCGGCGTGACCGCGGGCGGCGTCGCGGCGGCGGGTGGCAAAGGCCGGTGGAAGGCTTCTGCTTCGAGGCGGTCGGCGGCCTGCTCCTCGAGCTCGATGACCGCCTCGAGCCGGGCGACGGCTTCGTCGCGTGCGCCCGCTTCGAGCAGCTGGAGCACGCGCTGCACACGCACCGCCGTCTGCCGCCCGCGCTGCTCGCGCCGCGCCGCGTCCGCCGAGCTCGGCCTTGACGAAACCGAAGCTTCGTCAACGAGCGCGTCGTCGTCGGCGCCCGCGTCGGCGCCCGCGTCGGCGCCCGCGGCGGCGCCGGGGTCGGCCGCTTCGGCGACGCGGCGCAACTGCGGCCCAAGCGCCGCGAGCAGCGCGGGCGCGTCTGCCTTGGCGGTGCGCAGCGTGCGCAGCGCGGCGCGCAGCTGGCGGGCGCCCTCGCGCCGCCTGTCCGCCTCGTTGAGCATCTGCTCCTCCTCGTCCGTCGCGCGCGAGGGCAGCGGGGGCGGCGCGGTCTGCGTCGACGCCGACGGCGCACTCGCGGGGCGACGCGGGCTCGGCGCCGTCCCGGGCGCCTCCTCGAGGGTCGCGAGCAGGTCGCGCGCGCTCTCGACGTGTCCCGCGTCGACGAGCTCCGCCGCCGCGCGCAGCTGCGCGCCGCGCGAGCGCAGCTGCGCCGCGAGGGCAGCGCGCCCGCGCCCGGCCGCCTCGGCCGCCTCGACCGCGTTGGCATCGCGCAGCTCGGCGATGTGGCGCATCGTCGCGTCGAGCTCGGCCTGGACTGCCGCGTCCGACTCGGGCTGCGGCGCCGAGCGCGGCCGCGGCTTCTTCGAAGGAGAGAGCTGCTGCTTGAGCTGGACGACCTCCGCCTGTATGGTGCGCAGGGCGTCGCGCGCCTCCTTGCGCGTGCGCTCGTGCTGCTCCTGATCGCCCGCCTCAGCCTCCTCGGCCTCGCGCTCCGCCTCAAAGGCCGCCGCCTGCGCCGCGAGCTCTTGCTGCAGCCGGAGCGTCTCGGCGCGCTCGTCCTCCTCGGCCTTGGCGTACTTGCGTTGGAGCGCGATACGCCGCCGCTCGCGCCGCTGCCGCTCGCGCTCCTGCGCCGCCTGCCGCTGCAGCCGCGTGCGCTCCTCCTGCGCCTGCCGCCGCGTGCGCTCCGCCTCCTCGCGCAGGTTCGCCTCGTACTCGTCGCTGTCAAAGTCGCTGAGCGCGTCTTCGTCGGCACCGCCGGACGGGCCTGCGTCGCCAGCCGCAGGCGGCGGAGGCCGCCGCCTCCGCCGAGGTGGCTCGGCCGGCGGCGGCGCGGGAGCGGGCGGCGGCAGCGGCGGCGGCGGCGGCGGCGGCGGCGGCTTGACAGCAGCTCCCAGCACCTCCACGAGCTTGACGATGTCCTCAATCTTGAGGCCCGTGCCCGATTCGGCGGCCGCCGGCCTCTTCTTTTTCTTTCTGCGCTTCTTCGGCTCCTCCTCCTCCGAGGACGACTCCTCTTCAGAGGACGACTCTTCTTCCGAGGACGAGTCGTCTCCGGAACTCTTGGCGGAGCCGCTGCTGCTGCCACTTTCCTCTTCCTCTTCGGATTCCTCAGACTCTTCCTCCTCCTCTTCCTCAGACTCCTCCTCGGGCTCTTCTTCGTCACTCATTGGGTGTTAAGCGCTCCGGCAATGCGCTCCCTCCTGCAGTTGTGCCGCGAACGCGGTAAAGCGTTGAGTGTGAAAGCACTCCCGTTTCGGGGCGTCCCTCGCAACATAAATTTGACTTTTTCGTTGGACCAGTTTCGCATGAACCTTTGCAAACAGACGTGCGGATTGCAAGATGAAAGCATGAAACATGAAAAGCAAAGTTTCACCCAGCACCCACGGTGCACAAAGTGCGGAGTTTAAGCGCTCGAGCGAGATGGGCCTCGTCAGCGCGGCCATTGCTGTGCGTCATTGCGTGTGAGTACATGTAGCTGACGCACACGTCGGCTGCCGCAATTGGGCTGCCGAAGCACCGCTCTATTGGCACCGCTGGGAGTGGACAGTAATGCGGCGAATGAATCGAGGAGCAGGGCGTGGCCGTAGTGCCGCATCTTGATTCTTGGACCGTTCCCTTCATGTGATCAAGTTTAGTCAACGTCAAATTGGGGGCTCACACGAGTAAGGTCAGCAAACAAGAGTACTCACCAAAGAGCGCTCGATGTTCTTACTGCGGAGCCTTCGACCGAGGCGCAGGCACGAACCGTGCAAAGTGAAAGTTCTTGTGCGCCCGCCTTTGCGCCCGCCCGATCGCACCGCTCGGACGCACGGATCCGACGCATCCGCGAGCGGCGCACGGCAATGTCAGAGCCACAGCCTCCAGGCACAGGCTCAGCAGAAGAGAAGCGGACTGGCGCGATGTTGGAGGCAGTTGCTGCCGCGCCACCCCTCCCCCCCACCCAACCTGGTCCGCCGCCACAAGCCGCAGTCGCGCCCGGGGTGTCGATGCTTCCCACGCAGGCCGCCGCGAGCATGTCCCTCGCGACCAACAGCCAGAGCAGCAGCAGTGCAACCAGCTCCTGCGCGCCGCTCGCCCAAATCCTCCCAGGCACTGCAGCAGCTGGAGTGCCTGCGAGCGCGCCGACGGCCGCAGCGCCTGGAGCGCTGCAGGTGCTTGCGCCCTCGCATGCAACGCCGCCCAGCACGCGCGTCCCGCTCCTGCCAACCGCTGCAGCCGCTGCCGCCGCTGCTGCGGCCGCAGCCACAGCAGCTGCTGCGCAGGCGCAAGCCCAGGTGCGGGCGCACCAGCAGCACCAGCACCAGCACCAGCACCAGCACCAGCAGCCGCAGCCGCAGCCGCCGCAGCAGCAGCAGCAGCAGCAGCAGCAGCAGCAGCAGCAGCAGCAGCAGCAGCAGCAGCAGCAGCAGCAGCAGCAGCAGCAGCAGCGGCAGAAGGCATCGCACCGGCCACTGGGGCAGCCGCAGCCGCCCTCAGGAGCGCCGCTCGCGCAGGTCACAGGGGTCTACCAGGTTGCGCCGCCGCCCGTTCCTGCCTGGCCTGGCCAGCACATCGCGGCAGCACAGACGGCCCAGCACGGCGCTGTGAACTTCACAGCGCAGTCGGCCCAGCACGCGGCGCTTGCGGCGGCGCACCAGGCCGCCGCGGCCGCACAGGCCGCCGCCGCCGCGCACAAGCCGCCTACGATTCTGACCCACCAGACGAGCGCAAACGCCAGCCCCATCGGTCCGCCGACGGTGCTACAGTCGCGTCCTCTGGGCCTACTGTCGTCTGTGGCCGCTGCTGGCGCCCCAGCCGCGTCCGTGCTGCGCCCTCCTGGCGCGCCGGCGCCGCAGTCATACCCGCAGCTGCATCCGCAGCTGCATCCGCAGCTGCATCCGCAGCTGCATCCGCAGCTGCATGCAATGGCGGGTGGCCAGGTGGCGTACCAGCAGCCGCCGCCGCAGCCGCCGCTGCAGCCGCAGCAGCAGCAGTACCAGCAGCAGTACCAGCAGCAGTACCAGCAGGATTACCAGCAGCAGCAGCAGCCGCAGCCGCAGAAGGAGCAGCAGCAGCAGCAGCAGCAGCAGCCGATGCCGCCACCGCCGGAGCAGCAGCAGCAGCCTCGAGTGCCCGGCAAGGCGCCGAAGAAGCCAGTCAAGCGCAAGGCCGCCGCCGCGCCGGCGGCCGAGGCGGCCGCGGCGGCCGAGGGCGAGGGCGGCACGCCGGCCGATGGCAGCACCGAGGCGGCCGACGGCAGCACGGCGGCGCCGAAGCCGCCAGCGGCCAAGCGCTCGCGCAGCTCGAGCGCGAAAGAGGGCGGCGGGAGCGGCAAGCTCACGACGGCGTCGGCGATGGCGATCGCCAAAGCTATCGAGCCCTCCGAGGACGGCAGCTACCCGTGCCCGACGTGCCAGCAGGGGCTTGCATCGCTCGAGCTCATGGCACAGCACCTGCGCCACTGCACCGGCGGCAAGTGGCAGTGCGACTGGTGCGCATGCAAGGAGATCGACACGCCCTCCAAGGCCAACGGCCCCAACGGCGCCAAGTCGCTGTGCAATGCGTGCGGCTCGCGCTTTCGCGCCGGGCACACGTCGATGCCCATCAAGGACGAGGAAGGCAAGTTCGTGTGCCCCGACTGCAAGCGCCCCTTCGACACCATCGGCGCGCTCGGTGGCCACCGGCGCTTCTGCGAGCACGGCTCCTGGCGTTGCGGCTGGTGTGAGGTCAAGGCGGACGTGGCCGCAGGCAAAGGGCCCGGCCCCAAGGGGCCGAAGACGCTGTGCTGCGCATGCTCGGGTCGGTTCAAGGAGGGGCAAACAGGCCCCCCCGAGCCGAACGAGCACGGCCTGTACGTGTGCGAGCGGTGCGAAAAGGGTTTCGACAAGCTCGCTGCGCTCGGCGCGCACCGTCGCTTCTGCGACGGCGAGCGCGGCGCGTGGCGGTGCGGTTGGTGTGACTGCACCCTGGAGGACTGTGCGGGCAAGACAGGCGGCGGGCCAGATGGCGCGAAGACGCTCTGCCATGCGTGCTCGGTGCGGTTCAAGAAGCACGGCGCAGCGGCCGCCGCGCCTGTCACCAACGCCGAGGGCAAGTTCGTGTGCGAGAGCTGCACACGCCAGTTCGACACGATCGGGGCGCTCGGTGGGCACCGGCGCTTTTGCGACAAGGGCGAGTGGCGCTGCCAGTGGTGCGAGTGCCGTGTCGACCAGTGCGCGGGCAAGGGCCCGGGCCCCGAGGGGCCAAAGACGCTCTGCTCAGCGTGTTCGGCGCGCTTCCGCGCCGGCCACACAGCCGCGCCGCTGCGCGACGAGCAGGGCAACTTCCTGTGCGACTCGTGCCAGCGTTCGTTCGGCTCGATGGGTGCGCTCGGAGGCCACCGGCGCTTCTGCCAGCAGCTCTCGGCGGCGGCGGTGCCGCGCAAGCCCGACCTGGTCGACGACGCGCTCGTTGAGGATTGTGACGTGGGCGCGGCACAGGTGGCGGTGCCCGATCGACCGGCTAGCCGTCTGCCGCCGCCGACAGTCGCGGGCGCGCTGGCGGCGTACGACTTCATCCGCTACTTTTACACGGCGATCGTGCCCAAGGCGACGCTGCTCGAGGTGAAGGGCGACGAGCTCATCGAGGGGCATGCGGAGCACGTCCTCCTCTGCCCGCCGCCTCCTCTCGTGGAGCAGACGCGCTGCGCCAAGCCGGCGCGCCCGCAGGGGCGCGGTAAGAAGCTGCGCAAGGCGCTGCTCGTCGAGGAGTATTGGGACCGATCGCATCCCCTACGCCAGATGCTCAAGAAGATCCAGGGCGCCGACTTTGCCGCTTGGGAGGCGATGCTCGCGCCCGAGGGCGCGCCCGAGACGGCACGAGTGTCCGAGGCGCCGCAGGCCGAGCTGCTCTTCGCCATTCACGTGCTTTCGACGCAGCTCCTCTGGGCGGACCTGCTCACGCCGAGCTCCGTCAGTGCAGGGGCGGGCTTTTGCGCCTCCCTGTCCGAGGCGACTGTGCGGCTGCTGCCCGGCTGCCCGTTCAACGCGAGCACGTGGCCCGAGCTGCTGCGCATGGTGCTGCTCGCACGCGCCGTGGCGCACGCGCCAAAGAAGCGCTCGGTCGCGATCAACGCGATGCTCGCGCAGGGCTGGGGCAACGCGGCCGCGGCGACCGCGGCCGCCGCCGCGCTCGGGGGCGGCCATTCTGTCTCCGTCTGGTCTGCGGGCACGTCGGGCCCCTCGAGGCCGGGCGCGAGCGGCGTGGGCGGCGCGGAGGGCGGCGCAGACGATGAGGGCGACGTCGAGGGCGGCGAGGGCGGCGAGGGCGGCGGTGAGGAGGAAGAGACGGGGACGATCAGCACGGGCGACTGGGCGGCCGTCGCCGACGCGCTCGGCGGTACGGTCGAGTACGATGACCTGCCGCTGCCGATGCGATGTGCGATCCTCGAGTGCCTCGCGCACCTGCTCATGGAGACCTCGCTCGCGGCCAAATTCTTTGAGTCGACGGGCCGCGCCTCGGAAAAGTTGCAGGACCTCAAGCGGCACGAGTACAAGGTGCGCAACGCTCTGATCGAGAGCGAAGAGCAGGCGAAGCTCGCGGCCAAGTATAACATCAGCCGTCCCTCGCGCCTCTCGCATGACCGCACCGAACGTGAGCGACTCGAGCGCAGCAAGCGTCGGCGCGACGAGGAGGGCGGCGAGGGCGAGGAGGGCGAAGGTGAGGCGGGCAAGGGCGACGGCGAGGGCGACGAGGGCGGCGGCGAGGGTGAGGACGAGGACGACCTCGATGAGGGCGGTGGCGAGGCTGGGGAGGAGGCAGGTGCGGGCGAAGAAGGCGACGGTGAGGAGGAGGGCGACGAGGGCGACGAGGGCGACGAGGGCGACGAGGGCGACGAGAGCGTGCTGCAGTCGGAAGTTGGCGTCAAGATGGAGGTCGACGGCAGCGCGGCCGTCGGGGCACCCTCCATGGCGCAGAAGAGCGCCACGAGTGCCGAAGGCGATGGCGTTGGCCCGCTCCAGATCCCCGCCGTCGACCCGCTCATATCCCCGCGAAACACCATCGGCTCGGCCAATGGCTTGCACGACGCTGAGCACGACGCGATTCACGAGACTGGCGCCGACGGCGCTGACGGCGCTGATGGCGCTGATCGCGTGGAAGGCGCGGAGGGCACCGACGGCGCTGATGGCGCCGATGGCGACGGGCGCGGGCGCGGGCGTGGGCGCGGGCGCGGGCGCGGGCGCAGCGTGGCTGGTAAGCCTCGTCGCGAGCCTCACATGCCTTCGAGCAAGAACCCTTCCGTGCGGCGTGGCGACCTCGACAACATGCGGCTGCGCAAGGACGAGCTGCGCAAGCGGCTGGACGACTCGTTCGCGGTGCTCCAGCGCCGTATCGGGCGCTTCCGCTCGGAGCCGCTCGGCTTCGATCGCGACTTTCGCGAGTACTATCTACTGGGTGGGCTGCTGCTCGCGGACATGCCAGCCGAGCCCGGAAAGCTCGAGCCCTCATGCCTCTCCGACCAGGCGCGCCTGCTCGTGCGCATCCGCAAGCCGGCGGGCAAGACGGCGCGCGGCCGGCCTCTGGAGGACATGGAGGAGTGGCGGCTGGTGGGCAGCGCGGAGGAGCTGCAGGCGCTCATCGAGTCGCTCAGGCCCGCAGGCGAGCGCGAGCACAAGCTCGCGCGCGCGCTGCTCGAGACGGCGCCCCACATCAAGGAGGCGATGACGGCGGCGGAACAGGCGCAAGCGGCCATCCGGGAAGCGGCCGAGGCGGCCGAGGCGGAGGCGCTGGTGGAGGCGGCAAGCACGGGGGCGAGCCGCGCGGCAAGCAAGGTCGAGGACGGCGCGACGGGTGCGCAGGGCGGCGCCGACGACGAGGCGGAGGGGGAGGAGGACGAGGACGAGGACGAGGACGAGGACGAGGAGCTCGATGAGAATGGCGATCCAACGGCACAGCGCTGGACGTACGCCGGCCGGCAGAGCTACGCGGCGCGCGCCCTCCGCGTCTCTTGGGGCAAGGACAGGCGCGAAGCACACCGACGCATGTGCCTCGGGGCCATCGGCCGCTCCGAGGACGAGATCGAGGCCGAGATCGAGCGCGGAGTGCCCGTGCGCCCTGCGACGCTCATCGAGCGTCTGCAGCTCGAGATGCTCGACTTATTCGCGGCGCTGCCCGCACCGCCACCCGAGGATGCTCGCGTCGGCACGGCCGCGGACGATGTGTCGCACTCGTCAGTTCGACCCGGCGCCGACGAGTGCCGCCGACGGTGGGCCGACCTCCTGTCGACTTGTGAGGATGCGGGCTCGCTCGGCGAGCTGCTGCTGCAGTACGCCAAGGCGCTGCCCAAGACGGCGTTCCGCAAGGGCTTCCGGCGCTGGTGGCTCGCCGATGGGGGGCTCGAGGACACGAAGGTCAAGCTCGAGAAGGAGCTTCGCAAGCTGGACGCAGGCGGCGCCGACAAGAAGAGCAAGGGCGCCGCGGCAGCGGCCGCGGAGAAGGAGAGGGCCGACAAGGAGAAGGCCGATAAGGAAAAGGAATCGAAGGAGAACCCGCCCGCGCAGTCCGACTCGGCGCACCAGGTGCTGCTGCGGCTGCAGCTGCTCGATGCGGGCCTTGCCTTCTGTTAGTGAGAAGACCGAGAGAGTTCTCAGAGAGTAATAATACAGCAGCCGCAGTAACATGGCAGTTCTTTCGTCCATGTTCTCGTCGCTACGTCGCATGTTACGATCTTCGGTTCTCGACTGATCTCGCTGCACGCTAGCCCATGACGCTACTCGCTAGCCTCAGTTTATCTAGGAAGCCGGAAGCCGGAACGGCGCCGGCCGTGGCGAAAATCGGAGATTGAAACTTTTGCGAAATTGAGTAGCCCGAGCGAGCGAGTACTAGGACTCAGTACTTGTGTTGACCGAGGGGAGCGGAGCCGTCACTTGAGACGTGTGTTGCGCCCTTGAGCGCGGAAGGACCGCGACGAAAGCACGAAACTGTGGACTTCAAGAAGAAACGCCACGGGCCTCGCAGACGGCCGAGAGGAGATTCCTACCGGGGACAACGGCCGCATCAACCATGGCCGACGCCCTCGAACAAAAGTTTGAGAAGCTCATCAAAGAGATGGTGGCGGGGATGCCCGACGTCGAGTCTGCCGAGCAGCTCAAGCAGGGCTTACGAAGGCACTGGGAGAAGCCGCCGCTGGAGGAGCTCGAGCTCATTTCGCGGCGTACGTACAACCTGCGCGAAGCGCGGCTGCTGCTCTTCTTCCCCGAGCCGGTCGACATGCTAGCGTACGTCGCGTTTATCAACGGCGGCGGAAAAGGCACGCCGAGCAACCACCCGCAGAACAAGCTGCGCAAGCCATTCCTCGCGATGCTCTACATGCACCACGCGCGCTCGTGGCGACTCATGCGCGAATTCATCCGCGAGGGCGGCCTGATCGCGCTCGCGATGGGCCTCGAGGACGACAGCCCACCGCTGCGCGCGCAGTATGTCGACACGTTCATGCAGCTCACAAGCTGCGAGCTGCACGATTGGTTCCACGAGCCGGTGCTCGAGCCGGCAGTGCACAAGCGGTTCGTCGACCTCGCGAGCCCAGGCACGCGCTTCGTGCAGGCGCTCGCAGCCAACCTGGGCGAGAAGAGCCCGTTCCCGGGTGGCTCTTACTTCTGCCTGCAAATCCTCGCCTTCTGGCTCTCGCTCGTGCGCTACTTTTACTGTGAGCAAAAGGTGCTGCGGCTGGGCGCCGGGCTGATGTCGATTCTCGAGGAGTGGGCGACGACCCCGGGGCTGCCCGAGGAGGAGCTCGAGCTCGCCGCGAAGCTGCGCGACGACTTTGGACGCTTCCCAACGGTCGAAGTCATGTCGGGCCAGTTCGTCATCGGAGCTGCCGGCACGGGCACCGGCATGAGCCCGGAGGAAATGCTCGCGAAGTTCGAGGCGCAGGCGGCGGACACGTCGCGCGCGCTCGCGGGGGCAGAGTGCGGTGCGGGCACGCCGCCGGTGCCGGCGGCTGCCGAGCTTGACGAACCTCAGATTGCTGAGCTCCTGGAAGTGGAGGGCGCTCCAGGTGCCGGGGCGGTGGCCGAGCGGCCGACGACGGCAGTCGAGGCGGAGCGCATCGTGATGGCGCCGTATGCGGGACGCTCCGGGGGGGCGCCCAAGCCGGCGCCGGCCGGGCCCGCTGCAAGCACGCCTGCCGCGGCAGCCGCCACGCCCGCGGAGGTCAGCCCACCCGCCGCGGCTGGCAACTCCGCGAGCCAAGAGGATGAGGACGACGGCGCCGTTTCGGGCCCTTTAGACGAGTCCCTCATCCTTTCGGTGGGCGAGTCGGCGCATGGCGATGCCCCGGCGCCGGGGCAGCCCGACGCCGCTCGCGCCGCAGCGCTCAAAAAGGAGGGAAACGACGCCTTCGGACGTGGCGCATGGGCCGAGGCTCTGCGAGCTTACAGTCAGGCGCTTGAAGCGGCAGCGCCCGCGGAGGTGCACCTCATCTTCTCCAATCGAACCGCCGCGGCGCTCAAGCTCGCGTCGGCCGTCCGCAGCGGCGCGGCGCCCGCCCTGCCGGCAGACGCATACTACGCGTCCTCCCGTAGCACCTCCGAGTACCTCCGCACACTACGCGCACAATCAGAGGCGGCACAGGTGACCGCCGATGGAGCGGCAGCGGCGCTGATCGCTCGCGCACTCGAGGACGCGCGACGGTGTGTGCGCATGCATCCCGAGTACATCAAAGGGCACTACCGGCTCGGGCTCGCTCTCCTCGAGGCGAACCAGCCGGCGGAGGCGGTGGCGGCTCTCGAGGCTGGGCTCGGCCGCGCGCCGCAGAACGACGAGTTGCGCGCGGCGCTGCGCAATGCTCGAGTGGCGCAGGAGACATCGCGACGCGGCGCACTGAAGACAGCCAAGGAGATGGCCGCAAAGGAGGCACCCGCCTTCGCTGTGGCGACCGTGGCGCCGAGCCCGACTGCGCCGGCACCCACGCCACCACCACCAGCCGTCGCGGATGGTCAAGAGGCCGCCGCGGCCGCCGCCGCCGCTGGCGGCGCTGGCGCTGGCGCGAAAGTTGCGGAGACTCCAACGAAGAAGCCTGCCATCGACTACGAAAAGGTGGCCGCTGTGGCGACCAAGGTGGCCGACGCGGCTGCCGCGTCGGCCGCCGCGGCAGCGTCGTACGCCCCTCTGCCGAGCAGCGCTCAGGCCTTTGAGCGTGAGTGGAAGGCACTGGTGGCCGCAGGGTCTTTGGCGGCACAGCAGGCGTGGCTGGCGCGGTTGCCTTCGGCACACTACGCTCCTCTCTTCAAGGAGAGCCTCACGGAGGCTACGCTCCTCTCGCTGCTCAATGCGCTCGAAACGGCGCTCATGGGGTCGAGCGGCGCAGCCGAGGTGGAGGCTGCGTGCTCGACGGCGACGCAGGTCCTGGAAGGCTTGGCGAGCACTCGCCGCTTCGGGATGCTGCTCATGTTCCTCGACGCGAAGCAGAAGGCCGTGGTCAAGACAGTCTTCGGTCAGCTGGCAAAGCTGGGCACTCCCGCGTCTGCGGCGCTCAAGGAGGCTTGGGAACAAAAGTAGAACGCGTAAGGGCCTCGTGTTCACTACACGAGGATCCTTCCATTCCGGATGCGATGTGTGGGCGATTTCCCGCGCTCGTCTACCAACGAGAATCGAGAATCTGTTAATGCTGGGTCCAACACGCATCACTCCTTAGTTAAGAGCTTTGAAAAATGGTTTCTCTCCTTTGTGAAGTGGCACCTTCCTTAATTGGGACAGGGTCTGGAAAAAGAATAGGAAAGGGCTGGCGCAATAGCAGGCCGAACGTGCTCTCTTCGTCCTCGTCGGCAAATGGAGGACTACACCCATCGTCGCCTGCGTGCCTTGCTTCCAACCTGCAAAGATGGCAACCCATTGCGTGTGACCTTGCTTGTGCATCCCTTTGTGGACGGCGATGTGTATGACTACTATCGCAGCAAGCCCTATGGCCTTCTGCTGCGCGTGCGTCCAGTTTATGGTGATCGTGAACTTCCCATGGGGTGGTGGCGAGCGGATACTGTGCGCCTTTGCGAGAGCGAACTCAAGCACATCGCGGAGCTCTGCAGAGATCCAGAACCCAGCATGCGGGTCCGGCTCCTTTCAGACCCCGACTCAAATGCGATCGGACCACTGCCTGGCGAGCCGGAGGGTATAGTTGGTGGCATCATCTTTTCATCAACTGAGACAGGCTCGCAGGTCGCTGTGCGCTGCATTGCCGACGGCACGGCTGCTGCCTGGCCCCTCGCTCGCGTAGTCTTGTCTTCCACTACGCCTTCGCCTTTCAAGTCTGCCCAGTGGAGTGGTGAAATTGCAGAGGCGCTCTTGGATTTTACCACCCCCCATGTTGACAAGAAAGCCTGGACATATGATGCCCTCGACCGTGGAGAGCCATCACCACCAGACTCTGACCTCTCTCTCTCTTCAGCAATTACTGCCAAACCTTCGCCGCCAGACTCTCACACCACATGTATCGCCTGCGTCTCTGTCTCTTCGCTACACCCTCCTGGAAAGGTGCGGCAGGTCGTCCGTGACGGCTTCAAGGTCACATTTATTGACAACGACCGTTGTGAATGAACGAATGGTGGCGTGGCGGTAGAGCAGCTGCCTGCTTCAGCTGAACGCACATCTCGCTCCATCGACGCTCAATTGTCGACGTCAATGTCTCCATTCTTCTGTGGTGTGAAGGTGTGTGATGTCGATCGTCGATCCTGGAGACCTCTCGACCAGTCGACCTGCAGCCGCTCGGATTGCACGAGCTGGGGCGTTGCATGTGGGTGGATGGGGCGTTCGCTGCCGGCAGGCTTGCGGGTGAACGTTTTCCGATTGGTTTCCGCTACACCAGCACTGCCAAATTGGACCTCACGTCGGTCGATTCCATTCTGAATTCGGCGAATCGCGGCTGTGCGGATCGCGGCCGCCGGCCGTGTCGGCATCCAAGCACCACTCGATGCACCACACGCCATGTGTGGTCACACATATGTTGTCCCGGTACCGGCGAGGTTCCTTTTGACCTTGTGAAATGATTAAAATTCGGAAGGTCTGAACACGTGGCACGCCGATTAACACCTATCTTTCCATTCCGCGGTGGGTCATGCACCCTCGTAACCGCAGCGGCGCGGCTCATCATGGCAGTGGCGGCGCTGAGTACGATCGGTTCATGGAGGGAGAGAACGATGCGCTTATCAACGGCCTTGCTGGCAAGGTCAGTCAGCTCAAAGAACTGACCATAGCGATCGGCGCCGATGTTCGCGATCAGAACAACATGCTGGACAATATCAGCAATAGCTTTGACAGTGCGGGTAGCTTGCTGGACGGTACGCGGAAACGGCTGGGGGCATTCAGTAAGATGGGGGGCGACTGCTCGATGCCCATGCTCGCACTCTTTGTGTTCTTTGTGTTCATTTTCGTCTGGAGGATGACACATTAGGGAGATGATGTGCTAGGTTGTGCAACGACGCGTCTGCACGTAATGTGTGGAGTCGTGCGACGCAGATGCATTTGACACGATGACAGCGGCTGGAACGCTCAGGTTCGTTGTGCTGCTGCCTCTTGGCTCTGTGCTCCACACAGATCGCGGAGGCACTTGCGATTGGCGTTTGCCGTTCTGTCGACAGACGAATGGGTCAGGCTGCTAGGAGAGCCGCGCCACAGAAGTGTGGCCGGACCCAGCCAGGTCCGTGCGGCAGGTCAACGATGTGCTCCTAGTTACTGCCTGTCTCGTCGGACCCCTGTCCTCAGAGCCGAGCCGGGACCCACTCCTCTGACTCTCACGGCCGCGGCAAGAGTGGCGGGAGGGCGGGACCGCGTATTATGGTCCGTCGCGCTCCGTCGCGCGAGCCGCTGTACGCCGGACACCGGCGTGTGTGTGCTGAGTGTGTCCCTGTCCGGTAAAGTGACGCTTTTCGTCAGTTTCAGCGTGCGCCGGACGCGCAGCGGTGCCCCTACTGGAGCCAATCGACATCGGACATCGACATGACAACGAAATTTCAGCGCCCCCCGCACCGCGTCGTGTTGTGCGAGGTAGCGGTAATTTACCTCCCCCCCACATCGGTGTTTGCGAAGCTCGGCAAGTTGATGACCCTCTCGACCAGCCCGAGCGGCGAGGTTCTGTGCGTGATGAGGAGCAGCGTACGGCCGGCGAGCGCGCGCTGGAGCCCGTTGACGAGGCTCGCCTCCATCTTGCCGTCCAGCGCGGATGAGAACTCATCAAGGATGACAATGGGCGTGTCGCGCAGCAGCACTCGCGCGAGGGCGACTCGCTGCTTCTGACCGCCGGAGAGCTGAAGCCCTCGCTCGCCAACGTCTCGCGTCCAATGCAAGTCGGCGAAGTCGGCGCAGCCGGCGGCGTCGGCCGCCGCGCGCAGCTCTGCCTCGGTAGCACCCGGCCGACCGACGAGTAGGTTTTCACGCAGGCTTCCTGAAAAGAGGGCGGGCTCCTGCGGAACCACCGAGAGCAGCCGCGTGCGCAAGTGCACACGCTCAATGGTGTCCACGTCCACCCCGCCCAGCAGCACGCGTCCCCGCTGCGGCGCATACAGCCCGGCGAGCAGCGCGGCAATCGTCGACTTGCCTGAGCCCGACGCCCCCACGAGGGCGACTCGCTCGCCTGCAGCCACGTGCAGATCAAGCCCCGAGAGCACAGGCCGGTGCGGCGCGCTCGGGTAAGCGAAGCTCACGCCCTCAAACTCAATCTGGCCAACGGCCATCGCGCCGACCGCCCCGGCCGCACCCACAGCGTCGATGCGAGGGAGCGCCGTCGCGGGCGATTGACGCGTCGCCGTGGCCATACTCGAAAAACCTGGCGGCGTGGTGATGGGCACAGTTGGCGTTGTGCTGGGCCTCATGGGCGTCGTGATGGTCACCCTTGGCGTTGTGTTGGTCCCCATTGGCGTTGTGATGGGCATGATTGGCGTTGTGTTGGGCCCGATGGGCGTCGAGGTGGGCAGCTGGAGAGTCACGCTCCTCTCACGCTCCAGGTCCGCGGGCCGAGGCTCGAGCAGCTGCATCACGCGCTCCGAGGCGCCACTCGCGCGGCGAAACTCGGAGTAGGCCGTCGCGACGTTGCCCGCGCCGAAGCCGGTCATCATCGAGTACAGCAGGAAGGCGGACAGGTCGCCGTACGTGAGCGTGCCATCGAGGATCTGTTGGCCTCCTACAGCTAGCACTAGAAGGGCGGACGACTGGAGGGCGAGTCCCACTCCAGCCTCGCTCAGCGCCTGAGCAGCACCAACCTCCTCAGCCCTCCGGCGCGCCGTCGTCACCTTGGCCCCGTACCTCTCGAGCGCCTCGCCTTCGGCGGCGAATAGCTTGAGCGTGTGTACGTTGCCGAGAGCGCGCTCCGCCTCTGCACCTGCCTCTCCGAGCGCTTCCTGCACCTGCCGCTGACGCTCGCGCATGGTTTCGCCCATACGGCGCGCAAGGACCACGGCGGGTGGGAAGCTGAGCAACGAGATGCAGAAGAGCGATGGCGAGATACTGAGCATCGCGACCCCCGCGCCTGTGGCCATCAAACCCGCACGCAGCGCACTAATAGCGTCACTGACGACAAGCTTCTGCAGACTCGAACAGTCGGCAGTCAGGCGCGACTGCAGGTCGCCTGATCGCACGCGGTCAAAGAAGGCTACGTCGTGCCGAAGCAGCAGCGAGGTGAACGTTTCCGCTCGCAGGCGAGCCGCAACTCGTTCACCGGCCACGGCCATGAGCCGCCCGCGTACAGCAACCATGATAGATTGTGCGCTAAAGAGACCAAAGAGGGCAGTCGCAGCGGCGGCTGGTGTCCAACTGTCGCCGCCGCCCGCTAGGCAAGAGTCCATCACGGCGCCCATGACCTTTGGGAACACCACCGAGATGGACGAGGATCCCACCAGCAGCACCAGTCCGCCAGCGAAGCGCTGACGCTCGGGCCAAGCGAGGCGGAGAAGGTGGCGCCGGAATTCATCGGGTGGGCGTTTGTCGGGTGAGCGCTTGCCGGCCACGGTGCTGCAGTGACAATGGTGTAGCAATTTTAGGCGCGGGTGGAGCAGCGTGCCGATAGCGGCGGCAGAGCGGCCGCGTTTTCTCAGCATGGTTCGTGAACGTGTGTGCGGTTTTGTGTGAACGAGTGAAGTTAACAGGACCACAAATGTACGTGGTGGTGCATGTGTGTGTGTGAAGGGCATGGAAGGGCTCTTATAAAAGAAACAAAGGGGTCTCGCGTATTTCTCGCGAAAAGAAGAAAGATCTGATGGGCGCAAGGATGGGCGAAATACAAGTCATAGGTGAATGTTGAATGTTGAATGTTGAACGGTGAATACACCATTCACATTCAGTTTGTTGAATTTTGCGTGAATTTTGCTCATTGGTTCGCCCGGCACTCCAGACTCCGAGCGTGTGTAGGTCTCTGGGTCGGAAATACGCCGGAAAAACGTTTTTCCGGCTCTGTTCCCGGTCTCAGCCGCATCGTTGATGATTCTGATTCCCGTCGTCTTTTGGAAACCGCGAGATTCCAGATTTCCAGATTTAGATACCTTCTTGCGAACTCGAAGGACACAGAATGCTCTTCTTCGTCGCAGTCCTCTCCCTCTTTGTTCAACCGCATGCCGGCGTTCGCAATGTGAACGTGCGCACCTCGACGCCCGAAATGATCTTCGGGATTGGCTCGAAAGTGGCCACCGTCTTGACCGGAAAGGGTATGGTTGTGCCCACCGCCGCCTTTACTGTGACCGAGAAGGAGGTGCGTGCGGCGCAGAACTCGTGGGCGAACGCGATCGCGACCATCTCGAAGACGTACCTGGAGGGCGGTGACTACGTTGGCGTCGCGGGCAAGGCCGCGGGCGAGCTGTACGCCTGTAAGCGCGTTCGAGCCTCTCAAACTCAGACGCAAGTTCAGACGGAAGCTCGCGGCAGGAAGCTAGCCGTCCCCAAACGCACATCGATCGCTCTCAGCTTACGCCTCCACTCAATGCTCACACCTTGGCTCCGTGCACCTCTCACAGATGGACACTCGAACGTCCTCTTCAAGCCGACCAAGGCTGTTCAGGCTCAGTTCCGCCCGACGGCTTCCATGGCGATGTCCTACTTTGTCGGCAAGAATGCAGTGGCCAATGGCATCGAGGAGGACGCTGGCTTTGCCATCAACGGCGGCATGGGCTGGAAGTCTGTCGTCTTCGACAACCACCAGATCCAGGTCGAGGGCAACAATGCCATCGCGATGGGCAACTACTACTTCACCTGCGCGACCACGGGCGAGAAGACCAAGGTCGAGTACACCTTTGGCTACAAGAAGTGCACGGACGGCAAGGTGCGTATCTTCCTGCACCACTCGTCGGTGCCGTTCGTGGCCGGCACGAAGCCTTCTAAGCAGAGCGTGGCCGATGTGACCGAGGCCGAGGTGATCGCGGCGCAGAAGTCGTGGGCCAGCTCCATCAAGACGATCTCGAAGGTGTACAAGAATGGCGGCGACTTCGTCGGAGCAGCGAGCA
>PJAB01000307.1:0-30145 GCA_002887195.1 Chrysochromulina parva | reverse complement strand
GGGCGCCTGGGAACGCCTGGGGGGCCTGGGGGCTGCACCAGTGTATGAGTAATGCTCCTGGGGGGGGGCTCCGCCCCCCCCCAGGAATAGGGGGGGGTCCCCCAGGAGTTGTAAATTTTCCCGACAAGACGCGTCACAGACCAGACGAGATCTCCGCAAGTTTGGCAACGCGAGCGTTTCGGGTGTGATCGTGAGTCGATGGGTGGGGTTAGTTTTGAAGTGGTTCGTGAGGTTCGTGTGTCTCACTGACTCGTGTGTCCGGCTCCCCCCGGTGTTTTTGAACCCACAGTCAAGTCGTGTCTATGTCAAGTCAAGTCCATTCGGAAACAACAGACACGCTATCGAATGGGCTCCGGAAGCCAGCGACTTTTTTCTGAACAGTACATGTACATTGTAGGGAGTAGCCGATTACTTGCACGGATTCACCCGAACTGCGGCCGCAACGCCGCCCGCTCCACGCGCTGGCGGTGCGCCTCGAGCGCCTCCTCGCGCCGTCGCGCGCGTTCGTGCACGGCCTGTGCGCGATGGTTCTCCAGCTCGCGCCGCGCCGCGTGGCGGCGGGAAACCGTCTCGAAGCGATCGAGCGGCGTCTCTAGCAGCGTGACGTCAGGACCGCCTAGCGTGTGCTTGATGAGTTGAGCGTTGAGCTGATGGGCTGCTTTCGTCTGCGCGGGCAGCGTGGGCTCGTGGTACCACCACTGCAGGGACCCACGGCGCTCCCACTGCGTCAGTGGCAAGCCCGAACCGTCGGGTGCCCGGCTGGTCGGGCGCTTATGCGTAGTTGGCGGCTGCGACGGGATGGCACCAGCCTGCAAAAGCAGGCGAGTGCACTCGACGCGCGCAAACTCGACGGCCACCTCGAGGCACGAGTAGCCCTGCGCATTACGATGGTTTGGATTGGCGAGCGCGTCCAGCAGCAGCTGCACGCACGCGACGCGGCCGCGGCACACAGCAGCCATCAGCGGAGAGTTTCCAAAGCTATCGGAGAGATCGACCGTAGTCGTCGGCAGCCGATAGGCTTCAAGCATATGTCGCACGCACTGGGTGTGACCGTGTAACGCTGCGACGAGGAGCGGCGACGCGCCCATCCCGTTTCGTGCGCCTCGGTGGCTCCAGTCCAGGCCCTGGCGCGCCGCGACCAGGAGCACCTCGCGCAGGCGCTCAGGCTCGTCCTGCGCGGCCAGGTGCCACATCATCGCCGCAAGCCGAAGCTGTGGACGGTCCGAGCAGCCGGGCAACGAGTTGCCATTCTCGTCGTAAAGCGGCAACGTGATGCGCTCGGGGTTGAAAGGCATTTTGATGCCGACAAGCAGCTCAAAATCAGCCCCGCCTTTCTCGTTGTGAACAAGGGGCTGGCCAGCCCCTTGTTGTGAATGGGGGATCCGACGCCCGCACTCCACGCGCCTGGGCGAAGTGCCGTGGAGCTAACGGAGAGGGTGGCACAAAATATTCTCAGCACAAAAGTTTGGACGAAGCACCGAAAATCTCGTGTTCTTCAACTTTCGAGTTAAACTTTCCGAATCGGGTAATGCAAAAATCGTCAATGATGCCAGTGATGCTTGCAAAAGATGCTTTCCCTACCGCTGCCCGATGGCCGCACTCGCTCGTCTGATATTGCTTGCATACTCGGCGCGGTCGGGCGCCTTAAGCACGGGCGGCGGACGCACGCCAATGCAGCCTAACATGCCCTCGCTTGATGGTCTGGCGGAAACGGTGCCGCCTAAGCCCTGTGAGGTACGCCTCACTGTCATCCAGGTTACTGATGTCTACACGCTCGCGAATTTACCCTCGTTGAAAACGTTGATTGCAGAGACCAAAGCGGCAAATTTTCCAGGCTCGGTAATCAGCGTGCTCACGGGTGACTTCCTCGCGCCGTATCTGCTCTCCTCCGTGGACAAGGGCGCGGGTATGATGTCGGCACTCGCCAAGTGCCCAATCGACTATCTTACCTGGGGCAACCACGAGGCTGACATCGATCACCGTACCGTGTGCAGCCACGTGCGCGCCTTTCCGGGCACATGGCTCAACACGAACATGCAGAGCCACGCGGCGATGGATGCGCAAAAGGCTTACGACGTTGTCGAGCTCATCTCGCAGGATGGCAGCCAGACGCGCCGCATCGGCCTCGTCGCCGTGCTCTCCGATGACCCAGCTCTCTACTCACACTTCAAGCCGCCGGGTGCCTTTGGAGGTGCCAAGATTGAGTGCCCCTGGCAGACACTCTCATCTTACAAGAGCAAGCTCGAGGGGCCCGAGGAGCGGTGCGACGTGGTGCTGCCGCTGCAGCACATGTACGTGCCCGATGACCACCGTACCTGCCGCGAGTTTGACTTCCCCGTCGTGCTGTCGGGCCACGATCATCACCGCGTCGACGAAATCATCGCGGGCACGCGGCTGCTCAAGCCAGGCTTGGACTCGATCGCAGCGACCGTACTACAGCTCTCATGGCCCAGTGCGACCAGCCCGTCACGCCCGCAGGTTCGTGCCTCGTTCGTCGAGGTGGCCAACTGGCGACCGGACGAGGCTCTGCTCCGTGAGACGAGCCGGGCGTACTCTGCGTTGCTGCCGCTGCGCAACACCGAGCTGTCGCGGGTACCGCCCACCTTCGAGCCTCTGTCCTCGTCCAACTCGCGTGGCACGGTGTGCACAATGGGAAAGTACATCTGCTCACTGCTTAAGTCGTCGCTCAACACCGTGCGCCGCCAGCGTGCGCATGCCGTCGATGCAGTCTTGCTCATGGGAGGCAACATCCGCGGCGGATCACTCTATCCTCTTGGAAGCTACTTCTCTCTCGAGATGTTAGAGGCTGAAGTCAAGTCGGATGAGTCACTCGGGGTGGTAGAGATGCCCGGGTGGCTCCTCGATAAGGCCGTCACGCAGACGCACGCGGGCGACCCTATCCCCGGCTGGCTCCAGTATGACAGTGGTGTACGCGAGGAGGGCGGGCGCGTGGTCGATGTGGGCGGCCTGCCTCTCGAACCAGATAGGATCTACCGCGTCGGCACGAAGGTGAGCGACCTTACCAACGGGCAATCGGCAGCGCTCACCGTGTACTACACGCAGCACATGAACCTGCTGCCGCCGAAAGGGGCGTACGTCAACGTTCACAGTGAGCTGATGGGTTTCTTCGCACGCAACATGTGGCGGAAGATTTGGGAGGCGATCGCGCCTCGCTCAGTCGACGGGTCGGTTGACACGCCGTGCCAGTTGGGCGACGAGCCTTGCCAGTCTGAGCGGCGCCTTGAAGCGCTCGACCTCGACGCCTCCGGAGACATCTCGGTGCAGGACATTCACACCGCCCTGCAAGTCGTCGTCGGTCTCTCCGTCGACGCCGACCAGCAGTCCCTCGCGACCTTCATCCACTCATTCGCAGATGCGGATGGCGACGGCAAGGTGACGCTCGCGGACTTCGAGACGTTCTGCGCCGAGATGCCCGCGCTCTACGCCAACCAGGAGTGGCGCTTGGCGTACCCAAAGTCGCAGCCGTCTTCCGAAACCGGTGTCGAGGGTGATCGCGGGGGAGCAGCCATCTGAATGTCTTGGAGAGCAAGGTGTTGGTTTTCAACCGCGAGCACATGCGCGCCGCTTCACCTTCAGCGGCCGACCGTCGGTGAGGCGGGTGCTATAATAAATGAGTCATAGTCTTCAGGACTTTCAAGTCTTGCGGACTATGTCACACAAGAGTCCAGAGAGAGAGACCACGGTAGCTCCACTTCAAGTGGCCCTGGCCCCACTTCTAGTTGGCCAGGTTTTGGGTGCTTTCGCCGGTCATACGCAATTATCTCAATCGATATCGAATCGAATGATCGGATACTG
Organism: Chrysochromulina parva; assembly: GCA_002887195.1. Classification (NCBI taxonomy): domain Eukaryota; phylum Haptophyta; order Prymnesiales; family Chrysochromulinaceae; genus Chrysochromulina; species Chrysochromulina parva. The sequence continues at coordinate 26,329 of PJAB01000307.1, read as the reverse complement.
AACGGTGAAGATCGAAGATGATAGAAGCTCATCAAGTCATCATACCGGACCCATGATACAGATGACGTGCGAGGTAGGAATCCTTATCCTAAGCGCCGCGCTCACGCCGGCGCTCCGCGAAAACAAGGCAAGTTGAACGTCTCATTTTCAGCATTCAGGTGACACTCCCGCTTCGCAGTCTTGAAGAAACAATTCATTCAGTACCGGTACATGTTTCGCCGACCGCCTTCGTGCTTCGACGCGCGGCGGGAGAGCGGGAGACGTTCTGGGTTCTGTGGGAGCGGGTGGCGGCAGGGTCGGGTTCGCTGGGGGGGGCTCTTCTGAGTCGGCCGCGGGGAGCGGTCGGCTCCGGGGCTGCGGCGGCTGTTGAGTCGGCCGCGGTTTCGGTCGTCGCCTTGGTCGTCGCGCTGTCATGTGGGTAAGTTTTGGTGGATTTTTAAGGATAACAGCATGCCCAGAGCATTATTGTATGTTGCTTTTTTGCGTGTACTTTTCGTGTTTTGCGCGGGCCCGCAGGGCCTGTGTTTTGTGTTTTTGTGTTTTGGGCGGGCCCGCAGGGCCTGAGTTTTGTGTTTTTGTGTTTTGGGCGGGCCCGCAGGGCCTGTGAGCTGTGTTTTGTGTTTTCGTGTTTTGGCAGCCCCCCCTCAAAACACAGCACGGAGGCAAAAGGATTTGGATGGTCGTGAGGTTCGTCTGTGTGATCCGTGTGATCCGTGTGCGCCCGTGTGTCCCGTGTGTGCTCCGTGTGTGTCCGGGCTCCCCCCACATTTTGTCAAGTACTGTTTTATGTGAAGTTCCTATTAACAGGGTCGTACTCGCGGCCTGCCCCACACATGGCGCCACCCACCCAACCCAGCTTGCTGACGATGACGTCGGCTGGCCAGGAGGAGGCGGCGAAGGTGGTGGTGGCCGTCCGCTGCCGGCCCTGGACTCGCGAGAAGACCGCCGACGAGCAGAAGCTGATCGTTAAGATGCAGAACGAGGACGAGGGCGTTCCGAACGGCAAGGTGGTGGTGTGGCACCCACAGACGGGCGAGGAGCAGGAATTTCTCTTCGACCACGCGTTCTGGAGCTTCGATCCCGCCGACGCCCACCACCGCAGCCAGAAGGAGGTGTACGAGGCGCTCGGGCGCCGCCTGCTCGACGACGGGCTGCAGGGCTACAACGCCGTGCTGTTCGCGTACGGGCACACGGGCTCCGGCAAGACGTTCTCAATGGCGGGTACGGCCGACGAGCCGGGCATCACGCCCCAATTCATCGAGGAGCTGTTCGTGCGCCGCACCGCTCTCGTCGGCGCCTCGACGGCCGACGAGCGCGTGACCATCAAGCTGCACGTCTCGTACCTCGAGATCTACATGGAGAAGCTGCGCGACCTGCTGGTGGCGGACGGCGGCACCGATGCGAATGCGAAGCCGCTGAAGGTTCGCGAGCACAAGAAGCTTGGACCGTACGTCGAAGGCCTCAAGGCCGTCGCCGTTGACGGACCCGAGCAAATGGCGCAGCTGATGGAGGAGGGCGATGGGCGGCGGCGCGTCGCGGAGACGGCGATGAACGCGACTTCGTCGCGCTCGCACGCGATGTTCATAGTGTCGCTGCTGCAGGCGCGGTTGCAGCGCAACTCGGAAGGCCAGGAGGTCGTGACCGAGGTGCGCTCCAAGATCTACCTCGTCGACCTCGCCGGCTCGGAGCGAGCGAAACGCACCGAAGCACATGGGCAGCAGCTCAAGGAGGGCGGCGCAATCAACAAGTCGCTCCTGACGCTCTCGATGGTGATCCGCAAGCTGGCCGAAGGGGCGGAGGCCGGGCACGTTCCACACCGCGACTCGATGCTCACGTGGCTGCTCAAGGACTGTCTCGGCGGAAACTCGCGCGCGGCGATGCTCGCGGCGATCACGCCGGGCGCGGCGGACTATGAGGAGACAGTCTCGACGCTTCGCTACGCGGCTTCGGCCAAGAAGATTGTGAACCGCGCGGTGATCAACCGCGACCCGATTTCAAAGCTTATCGCCGAGCTAAAGGCGGAGATGGAGGCGCGCTCGAGCGCGGAGAAGGCCGAGATAGAGGAGCTGCGCGCGCAGCTCGAGGAGCTCGAGCGGCTCAAGGACGCTGAGGAGGCGCACGAGCAGGAGCTCCTGCGGCTGCGCACGCGGCTCGAGCGCGCCAATCAGACGGTGATGGCGGAGACCGCGTTGCGCATCAAGGCGGAGAACGAGCTCGTGAAGCATGGCCTTAAGCTGCTGCGCTGCTCTCGATCGCACAGCGATCCGCTCGGTATTGCGCGAGAGGCGCTGGCGATCGCGCATTCTCGGCCGCTGCCTGCTCCGCCGCCGACTGCTACGCCACCGCCACTGCTGCGCATGTTTTCGAAGCGGAGCGGCAGGGTGGCCCCTGCTCCGATCGACCAGGCCAAGGTGGCTGTCGCCATGTTCGAAGCGGCGGCCAATGCCTCCGTTCGGGGCGCGAGCCCGGAGGCGTTCAATGCCGCTGTGGCTGCCAGCAGAGCGGCCACCATGCATGGGATGCCGATGGCCGTGGCGATGGAAGCGGCGGCCGCGGCGTGCAATGCCGTGATGGCGGGTGCGAGCGAGATCGACGCGGCAACGGCTGGTGCAGCGGCAGCAGACGCAGCGATGGTAGCCATGGATGCGAAGAACGAGCTCGAGCTCGAGCAAGCCAAAGAAGCTGCGAAGTACGAGCTCGAGCAAGCCAAAGAAGCCGCGGCGTCTGTGGAGCAACGGCTGCGGCAGGCGCAGGCGTCTGCAGCTAGTGATGGTGACGCGGCGGCGGCGCGAGAGGCGCTGATTGCGCAACTGCAGGAGCAGAGCAACGCAGCGAACAAAAGAATCAACGACAGCGAGAACAACCTGCGGGCGGCCGAGGTAGCGGTTCGAGCAGCTGCACAGGCGCAGGCTCACAGCCTCGAGTCGGCAGCGGTTCAGGTATCGGACGCCGTGGGCCAGCTGCACAGGTTCACTTCGGAGATTGTGCAGATCCAGTCGGAGATTGTCACGATCAACGTGCAGTCGCGGCTGCTGCAAAGTGAGCTTGATTCGTACGTCGCTGGCGGCATGTGCATTGGGAAGCGGCTCAAGGTACAAGGCTCTGAGCGCGCCGTATACGAGAATGAACTGAGCAAGCTCATAGCCGCTCGTCCGACACACGAGGCAAGGCTGCAAGACAAGAGACAGCAGGTCGATAAGTTCAAGGATTCTATGAGACAACGGTTTGGACAACGGTTTGGACTACCCTCGTACTGGGAGCAGGCGATGGCACTCAGCTCGGACCGCGGCTACGCTTTGCATGAAGTGAACGCAGGCAACGACGGGAAGACGTACGAACTGCTCCAGCGCTTCCTGTGCACGACCAAGCCGCACGAGTTGGGCGTGGGGCGCGATGTCAAGTGGGCCGGCAAGTACACTAAGCTCGAGCTGCAGCGCGCGTGGCGTATCGAGCACCCCAGGCTGTACGAGCGCTTTCGCACGGGGAGGAGCAAGGTGGGCAACGACGTCGAGCGTGTGGAAAGGTGCAACACATACAAGGCGCCGAGCACGAACATTGAGCTCGCGGATCTTGCCAAGAAAATGCCCGGAAGCGTTGACGCCCAGTCGCACGAGCACTACTTGTTGCACGGCACGAAACCAGAAGTTTTGCCGGATCTGCTGAACGATGGGCTCAACGAGCGCTTCTCTGGCGGGCTTTTTGGCAACGGCACATACTTAGCAGAGGATGCCGCCAAAATTGACCAGTACGTGTTCCCGGACCCGGACCCGGAGCTGAACAAGGATTTCAGTGCGCTTCACAAGCTGCTCTACCCAGCGGGCGGCGCACACCCAGGCACGACAAGCGACCCAGTCTTCTATTGCCTCGTCTGCCGCGTCGCACTCGGCCTGCCCGTGCGGACGCAAGACGCGAAGCAGAACATGGACAACACGTCACGTTCTGTGTGGGCGGTAGAGGACCGAGAGCTCGCCAACATTGACACTGGTGGCGCTGTCGACCCACCAGTGCGCCACCACTCACTGCTGGCTGAGTTGGGGCCCAAGATTATGCGCTTCCGCGAGATCATTGTCACGCATGGCGAGTACATCTATCCCGAATACTTGATTGCTTACAAGCGCAAACCATGAGCATCCATACATAGCGCCATGGATTACACAAGTCACAACAGTGGCCGTTAGTCACTTTCTTGAGAAAGGGTCAGTTGAATCGACACACAACGTACCGACCAGCCACTACCACACTTTCTTGTTATGAATTCACACTAAGGAAGTTCCTTGACACTTTTCTGATGTTTGAAAGAGATCGCGATCTCGCATCCCAGCTCTCCTTTCGGGAACGAAATGGTGCGGCTTCCCGCGAAAGATGGTTAGAACCCGCCGCGCCTTGGACGCCCCTGCTGTGCCCTCCAATCACGACCTGCAGCCCTGACGTCGTTCCCATCGCCGCGCAGGGTCAATCGCCATCTTCACCGCTACCGCCACCACCACCACCACCTGGCCTGTTTGACTTCGATGAGTTTGACTTCCACGCCGCGCCGCTCTCGTCAGTCTACGCGCCGCTCACCGCCGGCGCCGTGTACGTCGTTGTCGTGCTCTGCCTCAATTATTACATGGGCAAGGTGCGCGGCGGCAAGGGCGTCGAGACAAAGATGCTGCAAGCGGTGCACAACATGATCCTGTGCGTCGGCTCGCTGATCATGTTCGTTGGCACGCTCCGCGAGCTCGTGCTGCGCGTGCTGCAGGAGGCGGTCGCGCCGCCAGCCGAAGCCGGCGCGCTCGGCGGCATGTACTTTTTCTTCTGCGAGGCGGCCAAGACGGAGCCGCGCGGCGCGCTCTTCTTTTGGTCGTACATTTATTACCTCTCCAAGTACTACGAGCTGCTCGACACCGTGCTGCAGCTTCTCAAGGGCCGGCCGCCGCCCCACTTCTTCCTCCACGTATATCACCATGCGGTCGTGCTGGTGATGGCGTGGGCGTGGCTCGAATACGTGCAGACGCTGCAGTTCGGTGGTCTCCTCTTCAACACAGCCGTCCACGTGGTCATGTACTACTACTACTTCCGTCGCGTGCTCAACCTGCCCGTGCCGTGGAAGCGTCTCGTGACGCAGTTCCAGATCATCCAATTCGGCACGTCGGCTGCGTGCTATTTCGTCACGCTCTACCTGCTCGCTACCGGTGCCGAGTGCCGCGGCTCACACGCCCTCGTGGGCAACTTCGTCTTTAACATGACACTGCTCTACCAGTTCTTCGGCGTGCTCGGCGGCGGCGAAGGTGAGAAGAAGAAAAAGGCCAAGTAAGGATTAGCCCCAACCCTCCAGAACCTGTGTGTTCTCCAACGCTTGTCATCGGGGAGATGGCAGGAAGACGGAGAGTGATGAGTGAGGGTCGACCTTTGTCACGTCCGGGGACCCCGTCGCATCTGTGATCTATGACGTCTCTAATCTCCTACTCCTTTTCAGTACACATATGGAACGGTCTCGAGTGCCACTGAGATCTGAGTTGATTCTCTCCCTAAGCAATCTCATAGATGTATGAAACATTGGTATGAATAATGAAACGATTCCGCGACGCATGGTCGCGCCGCGGCGGACGGACGGTCGGGTCCGCCATGTTTTGTTCGTGCTCAGGATACTTCTATTCCCACGGTGCAACACCACACTTATGTAAACAAATACCCGGTAGTATTGGGCTGAACCCCCAAACTACTAAAAATAATTTTACTGCACGATGGGCCCTGTTCTCTCGCTTTTCTCGACGCCGGAGGAGCAGCGGCACACGCGCGTGCTGTGGGATATCGAGAATGTCAGCGTTCCCTCGGGCATCGACACCGTCGAGGCCGTGCGTGCGCTCGAGCGCTGGCTCGAGACGCGCGGCCTGTGGGGCGCGGGCGTCGTCGGGTTGATCACGGCCTTCTTTAACCCGGATTCGGTTGGAACGAGGATGCGCGACGCGCTCAACCGCGCAAATGTGGAGCAGGTGCTCGCGTCGTCCAAGCGCGAGGACGCCGATCGCAAGCTGAACGCTCGGCTAGAGCGAGACCTTGCACTGCTCCCGATCGGCGCGGCCACCGCTGTCGTCTTTATAACGGCGGACATGGACTTCATTGAACAGCTACGCCGAGTCAAGGAGCGCGGCGGGCCGACGGTGCTGCTCACAACGGCGCTTCATGGCTCGGCACACTACAACGCACTCGCGCATTCGGCGACGGAGACGCATTTGTGGCGTGATATCGTGTGCACCGCACCAGCACCAGCACCAGCAGCGGCTGCAGAGTCGCCAGCACCAGCCCCACCGTCTGCGGTCGAGAGCGCCGGGTCGCTCTGCTCGCTGTGCAAGGAGCGACGTCCCAAAGAAGCCTTCACATCAGCGCAGCTGAAGAAGAGCGCAGCCGTGCGTCGATGCAAAGTCTGCTTGGCAGAGGAGGCTGCGGCGGTGAAGGCAGCGGCGGAGAAGGCAGCGGCCGAGAAAGCGGCGGCCGAAAGGGCCGCAGCGGAGAAGGCGGCGGCCGATAAAGCCGCAGCTGAGCCAGTGCGCTATGAGGCCAGATGTTCCTTCTGGAACGGGCCCAAGGGTTTTGGGTTTTTGTCGCCGGTGCAGCATGGCAAAGAGCTCTATGTGAACCACAAAGCGCTGTGCGCTGCCTGCAGCCATGATGGCAAGCAACGTTCGCTGCGGCCTGGTGACCTGGTCTCATATGCTCTCGGTTCGAATCACAAGGGGCCCTGCGCCATCGATGTCAAGCTTGTCTCGCGCGCGCCAGCGCATATGGATGAGCAGAGGAATGATCGGAGTGGTCCGCCTGCCGTGCTTGGCAAGAAGGGCAACCGCCGTGCAGCCTCTGTGCATGTATGATGGCGGTACCTGGACGACGGGCGGCGTGGTCTCCGCGGCAATCATATCGGCAGGAGCTATAGCATGTACCGCGCACCACGAACCACAATTCCACTGAGAGGTCGATGAGCCATGGAAAACCGTTATGTGAAACCGATATGGAAAACCGCGGCTGGCCATCGGGCAGACGGGCACATTTGCCCGGATCGTCGCAGGCGAGTTCACGAACTACGAACGCACGACCATCAAGGCGCGCTTCGAGTTACGTTGGTGGTCGTTCCAGCTGCTCGATGGGCACGAGAGCAGCGACTCTGATCCGTGCATCCGTCGCGGCAACGTGCGGCTTCTGTCGATGCCGGTCGCCCCAATCGCGCCGCAGTCGCGCACGCGGCGGCGGTGGACAGTTTGAGCGCGCGTGCACTCTGAGCTTCGGGGGCAAGGCGACGCCCACCTTCTTCTCACCGCCGAGGCGTTGGGAGAGCACATGAGAGCATGCCGTGAAGCATGCCGGCTGTGGAGGAGGCGATCCACGAAACACCTGTTAACGAAACACATCGGCCGCGCTTCACCCCGCCTTGACGCCCGAAGGATTCCCCTTATCGTGGCGTGCGCGGATCCGACTACACGAGCACGTGCATATCAAACGCGCGACTGCATGCAGCCGATGTGATTGACTGGCAGATGCATGCCCAAATTAGGCCACTTTTCCGAAGAGTTTTATTGAGACGATGACACAGCCAGGGCAAGTCCGAGTCCGGAGTGATAGGGCTGAGGGGGAGACGCGCGTCTGGAAGCTGAAGCTGATCACAGTCTTCGACTTGCCGCTGCTACGTTCAAGTCTTGCCGTTGACACGGCACTGGGCCGGCGCGCCTAATCACTCTGCGGTCTCGATGAAGAGCGTCACTGTCGAGCGGCCAGCGCCGTCGACGTCTCAACTGCTTATTTCGAATTCTCATCCTCCCACCAATGACACATCCGGTCGCTCGATGAAATCCGTGTCAGACACGGCTCCGATTACTGCCGACGCTGTTGAATGGGCGGAGGCGCGCCGGATGACCAACGCAATCCAGACGCTCGCGCGCAAGCGAGCCGAGAAGGCGATGCACGCAAAAGGCTCGCTGCTGCATTCGACAAATTCCCAAGGCCAATACGGCGGGTCTCCTCTAAGGCCATGGATAGAGGCTGGAATCGAAGCTCGTGAGAGGAGGCTGTCACAGGAGAGGCTGCCACCCGATTTCGGCGGATCGCCGGCGGCGAGCCAATCGTCTCTCGATTTCGGCGGGTCGGCGGCGGTCAGCCCCTCGTCATCGGTCTATCGCAGATCGCAGGAGCCCAGCCCATCCAATAGATTGGAAGAGGAAGACGCGAAAACGGCCAGTCGGCTCCTATCGGCATCCAGTGCACCTGCCGATGCGCCCGTCACGGTGGCTCGCTTGCGTGGACTGTGGCAGTCCTCACAAGGGGTGGATGTGCTCGACGACGAGCAGCCCGACGAGATCGTCACGACTACAGTCGAGCCTCATGATTCCCCTAGCCTGCTGACGATGCCGAAGGCCATAGAGGCTCCTGGTGCGAAGCACGGGGCGAAGCAGGCCGTGCAGACACAGAGCGAGGTCCGTAACGTGCACCGAGCACGCCTCCAAAAGCGTGCTGTCACTCAGGCAATCGTCTGTCTCGTCTGGTGCGCCCTTTACTTTGGCACGGGCTGCGCGTACTACATGGCCGAAGAGGGATGGGATGTCTGGAAGTCCTTGTACTTCTTGATGGTGACCGCATCGACCGTCGGCTATGGCGACGTCTATCCCACCACCCCCTGGTCCAGGGCCTTCACCATCTTCTACATCTTCTTCGGCATCTGCATCGTATTCGCGCAGCTCTCCTCGCTGATCTCGAAATTGTTCAGCCCGCTCTTTGAAGCTTCACGCGAATTCTTCGAGCGCATCTTCCCGCAAAAGGGGATCGACATCGATGGCGATGGCACAGCCGACTTCAAAGTGCCTCGCCCTCCTCTCGCCTTCTACTCGAAGAACCTCTTCGTACCCGCGCTCATCATCGTCACCATCCAGTGCTGCTTCTCCGCCGTCTTCTCCGTACTCGAAGGCTGGGACTTTGGTCTGGCCCTTTATCACTGCCTCGTCACGGCGACGACCGTCGGGTACGGAGACGTGCGTATCAACACCAGTGGTGGCCACATGTGGGCCTTCTTCCACATCGTCATCTCCGTCTCACTCCTCGCCGCGATCGTCGGCGACGTCAACAAGCTGAGGAGGCAGCGCAGTATGGCACTGGCGAAGCTCAAAATGTTCCGAAGCACGCTCGACTTGGACATGCTCAGAAGCCTCGACAAGGACCAGAGCGGCGTGGACAAGTTCGAGTTCGTCATCGGCATGATGGACCGGCTCGGGGTGATCGATATGGACAACGTCCGCCTCTTCACCAAGCTATTCGAGTCGATGGACAAGGACGGATCGGGAGTGCTCACCGAGGAAGACATGGTGGCAGGCGTCAAGGGGCGGCTTACTTCGCAAGCAAATCTCCCCAAGGCGATCAGCGAGGAGGAAGTGGGCTCGAGTGTTCATGGGTTTTGGGAAACGGCCCTCGAGCGGCATGTTGAGCTGGCGACAACGGCCATTGGCGACACGGTCAACAAAATCCCGGTGGTGTCCCCAAACCCATGGACACGCCTCAAGCATGCGACAACGGTCACCATGAAGGCCATCGGCCGACTCGCCGACAGCATCCCGATGATCGACGGACCGAAATCCATCGGGATGGGCCACGGTGGCTCAACTCTTGGTGACGAGGTCGAGGACCCTTCCGACCCTCGCCAGATGCAGAGGAGGAACAAAACCACAAGCTCCTCTGCGGACGAAGAGTATAGCTACTCCGCAGAGGAGCACAAACTCCGCTTCTGAATATGTGTCTGTCACGTTCGATAACCGCTCGGCTGTGCATCGGCACGCCGAGTTCAGGATCGAGAAGGATTTACCTAATCTCGTGGCTTGCACGGAACATGTGTTTACCACACGAGCACGTGCAAATAGCTGTATCACACGCGCGAATTCTCATCGCTCTCTTGCTCGCCCTTTTCGCCGTCGTCCTCGCCGTCTTTAAGACGCCGTCTAGCGTCTTCCCGTCGCCCTCGAGACCCCTCGGCCTCGCTTTCTGACGCTGGCTCTGCTCACGCCTCCCTCGTTGTCTTCCTCGCCATCATCGCCCTCCTCTCCCTCCTCCCCCTCCTCGCCCTCCACCAACTCTTTCTCATCAGCGCCGAGCGTCAGGTGGATAAGCATGCGCTTGCGGTCGGCTGGCTTCGCAGCCTTCATATCACGATATCAGCCTCTTTCTCCTCCAGGATAACTTAGGTTGGAGCGCGCGAGGTAATGCGCCTTTTCGAGGACAGGCTGCGGTCGGCTAGCTTCGGCTTTATCTGCGACTACTGGTGAACTGGAGGTCGGTCGTGTGTCGATCGAACGCGTCGTGTCGGTCGTGTGAATGGAAGTGCGCCAAGGGAATCATCTCCCGATTCGGTGATTTCTTCATGCGAGGCGTGACGGCCCTCGTGCTCGTCCTTGCAATCGTCGCGCTCGCGCTCGGTAGCTCGTCACGCTCGGTAGACTTCGAAGCCGTGCGTGCGGAAGCTCGCCGAGCCACCACCGAGGGCAAGCTGACGCTCGCGCGGAAGCTGCTAAGGGAGGCGTTGCATGAGCTGCGGCAAAAGGAGACGAAGCCCACGCAGTGGGCGGCTGACCTGTTGGTCGATCTTGGTGGGATATATAGGCAGCTGAATCAGCAGTCCGAGGCGATCGCAGCATTGGAGGAGGGCTCCGAAGTGCTCATGGCGCTGCACGGCCGCGGCGACCCTCGATACGCGATGGCGCTTGACAAGATGGCAGATGCGCACATGCAGGCCAGCGACTATGACCTGGCGCGCAAGGTGTACAACAACCTGCTCGAGGCAATGCGCGAGAGTTCCGGCTCAAGCCATCCCGGCTACGAGATGACGCTCGGCAAGGCGGCTTACGCGGCGCTGCAGGCCAACCAGCCGAGGGCCGCGATCAAGGGCTACACAGAGCTCCTCGGGATTCAGGAGGCAAAGGGGCCAGCTCCCAAGGGGCAGGAGGTGCCGACGATTGCTGGGGTGGCGCAGCTGCGCGTGCAGTATGCACAGGCCTTGGCGGCCGTTGGCGAGCTGTCCGACGCCTTGGAGCAAGCTTTGCAGGCCGAGCAGGCGTACGCATCGGAGCCGAGCCTCATGCACAGCCTGGAGCACGCGGCGAGCCTCAACGGCGTGGCTGGCGTGCTTGAGAAACTGGGACGCGACGAGTTGGCGGTGACGTACATGGCCAAGGCGCTCGACGCGGCACAAGCAGTCGTGAGCGCCGATCCCGAGATGGATCCGAAGCTGGTAGAGAGTGCGCAGGCCAACCTGAATGGGCTCAAGAAGCATGTGGCTCGCAAGCAGGCTAAGCAGCGTCAGCGGGAAGCCGAGGCCCAGGAGCTGTGAGTGTACAGTGAGAGGAGTGATTGTCAAAAAGTCTACTTAGAGTACATACGTTGCCTACAACGAGCGATTCATAAACGTACTCACACATTCATGTCACCGCGCGCCGATGTGGAAGATGGGGCGCTCCCGCCCGACCCCGAGGTCCCCGAGGACCTACCGGTATCTGTGGTGCTGCTGGATGGCCCCCGATCTTTGAACCTATCTGATGCCGCCACCCCAGGCAGGACGGACATTCCAGCAGCGTCGCCCTTATATTCTGGAGCGTGCGAGCCATCATGCGGCGCAGCGGACGGCAGTTCCCTCGATGAGCACCCGCGCGACTCGCGTTCACAGCGCGAGAGGGAGAGGCAGTTGCACACGTCACGCACAGGCATCGCGCCTGTGCGTGAGGCCTCGAGTGAGCTCGAGAGCGAGCTCGAGCCGCGCGCACTGACGCTGGACGAGATGCGGCGCGGCAACTCCCACGAGCTCTCGGAGCTAGTGGCCCCCTTGCGCCTCATCGGCTCTTGGCTGCCCCGAGCCCGATGACCCGTCGGCTGTATGCGCCCGCGGAAGTAGCTCAGATGAGCGGTGGTCAGGTCTCCTAGCAGCATCCGCCGCGCTGATCTCTGTCGCTCCGATGCCTCCATCACGAGCAAAGGAGCGGCGGCTGCGTCCACCTCGTCCACCTCCACCGCGCACACGGCGGAGGTGGTCGAGGTTGTCGAGGCATCACTGGAGGCGGACGAGGTGGCTGGATCTTCGAGGCCCTCTGAAAGTGCCTCAAGAGGCTCGAATGTGATGCCCAGATCGTCTGCAGCCGAGTGCGCCCGACATGGCGCCCGAGTCGCGTCGCCACTGTCGAAGTCGGCTCTGAACACACCGCCACCAGCGCCGCCGCCGCCGCCGCCGCCGCCGCCGCAGCCGCCCTCATGACCGTCGCCCACGCTATGGTGAGCATGCGACTTGGCAATGTCAAGGGGCTCGAGGAGAGCACGGTGAACGGCGCGTGAGATAAGGATGCGGTTGGGGAGAGCTCGCTCCTCGAGATGTTCCGCCACCGTCACCGTCTCACCGAAGAGCGCGTAGCGCGGCATCGCCACGCCCACGACGCCCGCCGCAATCGGTCCGACATGGATGCCAATGCGCACGCGTAGCACCTCGCCATCGGCGGTGTGGAACCCGTGGACCGCAGCGATGAGGTCGAGGGCGAACGCGAGAATGTCGCGCTGCGGCGTGGAGCTGCTCATGAAGCTCAGCCCCGCCGCGGCCACGTAACAATCGCCGATAGTCGTCACCTTGTGTACGCGATGCTGGGGCAGCAGCGCGTCGAAGGTGGCGAAGAGCGAATTCAGCGTCGTCACGACTTCGGAAGGCTGCCGGCGCGCGCAGTACGATGTAAAGCCCTCGAGATCGCAGAAGAGCACGAAAGCGCGCTCACAAGAGTCGACAATGAAGTTCTCATCGGAGGCGGTCGAGGGGGATATGGGCAAGGAGGAAGAAGAGGTAGAGACCGAGGCGAAGGCGGCGAAGGCGGAGGCAGGCGCAAAGGTGGAGGCTGGCTTCGGAGTGGGTGATCGCGGACTGGTGGCAGCTGCCGCGGCGGCGGCGGCGGCGGCCCTGACCGTACGCCGCTGCTGCAGCTGCGCGACGATGTGCTTGGGCATCATCCGATAGAGTAGCCGCTCGCCTTGCTCTTCAGAGTGTAGCAGCGCAAACGTCTGTAGGCTTGCGGCGAGGTGGCTGCCCAACTGGCGGAGCTGCTGCAGCGTCACATCAGACAGTGCCGTGGAGGCAGCGGCTGCAGCGGCTTCAGCGGCTGCTGGTGCACCTGGTGTAGTCGCGGCCTCCACGGCCCTCACTTTCTCGGGGCGTGCGTGCATGATTGCCTCGAGTACGCCATAATGGACTATCGTGCCTGCCTCCCACACTGAAGGCGCGTTGACGGGAACATAAACCGCGGTGCTCACGGCACGACCGTAGCGAGACTGCAGCTCGGCGCTCGTTGTCCGGTTGGAGACTTCGACGACGACGAGTGGCGCGTCGACCTTCGAACTGCGCATGATTGCAGCGCACGCGGTTGGCGCGCCCTTGCCCGTATCGCCGACGTTGCCAGTGCTCTGGGTGCGACCAATCAGACCATCTGTCCCCGCGCCATCAGCCGCGGAGCACACGAGTGTCTCTGAATGCGCACCCTCAGACCGCTGCAGCTTCCAAAAGATAAGAGCGTCGAAAGCGCACACACGTACGCGCGCCTCGACGGCGGCACGGGCAAAGGAGCACTCCTTGGCGTGCCTGCCATCGATGGCTAGAAGCGATAGGTCCAATCCGAGCTGCACGAGCTCAGCCATCCTCTGCTGATCAGCCTCGCTTGCGGCAAGGAGTACGTCAGCAGAGAGCAAATAGGGTTCAGCGTCACCGGTGGATGTGGCATCATCGTCTGGAGGGTTCGGGCGGCGGTCGGAGCTCGCCGCGCAACCCATGTCCAATCAGAGGCTGACCGCGTCCCGCACTACGGGACGCTCGATTTCTCACAAAGTTCAGGTAAGTTCTGATTGGAGGTGTCCGAATGAGACGACGTTTATCCTCGCGGATGCGTGTTGGATCGCGGTCCGAGCCGCGCGGTCTGCGAATGGGGGCAGTGGGGAGAACACGGTGCGGGGGAGGCGTCCAAGGTCTGCGAGTTCCGAATACGGAGCGGAGAGACGACGACAGTAGGTATGGTGATGAAAAAGGGTTGCACAGATTTATCGTTAAGCTGCACCGCAGCCTGCACTATCTCATGTGCCATCTAGAGGCTGATCTTGAGCCTGGCCTGCCAGCCGCGCATCACCGTGGATGGCACCGGCCGCGGGACAGTGCGAGAGGCATCCAATCGGAATGTAAGGATCGAGATCGATGGGAAGTGGCGCGAGCCCAAAGCTGAGCTGGCATTCGTAAGTTTCGAAATTGGGTCGCATGGTCAGCGGCAGGCCCCACCGAGCGGCAAACATCCGCTCCGTCGGAATCTTGCACATGTGCAAGCACAATCCCTTGCACCCGCCGTGCTCGAGCACCGCGCAGCGTTCGACGAGGACACCGCCGGCGCGTTCGTCGCCGAGGGCACGCTGAGTCAAGGTCATGTTCCCTACGAGAAAGTGTAGGAATGGGCGTGTGAAGAAGGCCAGCGCTGCAGGAGCCCAATCGGCGTGCGAGCCCAGCACTCGAAAGATCTCCGGCAGTGGGCCGGCCATGGCAGCCATGATCCGCGAAGAGCAGTCTGCCTGCTCTTCAACGGTGTGGCTCCGCTGATACGCGCGAAGTTCGATCATCATTCCTTCGAAGCCGGGCGTCGGATCGTAAAAGCCCGTCTGCTGCCGGAGCTGCCACCGAAAGAGGGAGAGCAACGCTTGGTCCACGGGCGATGCCACAGATGGATGTAACACAGGCGGTGGACGGCACAGATTGGCGGCGGTTGCGCGTTGAGCAGGTGCCGATGCAGCTGTTGGAAGCGACAGCGAGCGCGTGGCCAATAATATGCTCATCAGCGTCATGATTTGTTTGTCAGTGTGAATGTGAATGTGGCCCGGACCGGCGGCTAAGCGAGTATGGCTGTGGTAAGGGGGTCCAGGGTCCCTAAGCTAATGGTAACCGAATCCGTATGTACGCCTGTCCGGTGTCTGTGGTGTTAAATCCATTGGCTGTGTGTACAAATGTTTATGGTGGGAACGTACGTGTGATTTCTGACACGTACTCACACACGCCACTTACCAGGAGCTAGTGCACAGCACGGATCCTTTAGGGGTGCGGAATCTTATCCGAGACGAGAAATCGGGCGGAACCAAAAGGTGCGTCGCGCGTTTCCGATTTTGGAAGGCATACCTCAGAAGTAATCTAATGGTGGACGCCACCTCGTCGGGGGACTGGGTAGGAGCGGCATTAGACAGCTTCAGCAGCCGCTTCGGCAGCAGCAGCACCAGCAGCAGCATCACCAGCATAAACACCAGCACCAGCACCAGCACCAGCACCAGCACCAGCACCAGCACCAGCACCAGCAACACAGGCGGCGGCAGTAACGCGGGCCCATCCACGACAGCGTCGAGTGCGATGGTCGAGCAGCTGTCGAGCCCGGTGGCCGGTAGCCGCCCAACCGGCTGGCGCACGGCCATCGAGAGGCATCGCCTCAAGACAGCGGCTGGCAACTTCACGGTTGCCGACGCTCGCGCGGCCGGCGGATTTGACACCTCGACGATGACCAAGGAGGATATGAGCAAGTACGTCATGTCGCTGCTGCGCTTCGTACCCGTCGAGGTGGCCACTCGCTACTATAGCGAGCCGCTCGTAGGTCCGAACGGCGAAAAGGCGTACGTGAATTGCAGCTCCGACTCGCTCCAGCATTTGGGCGATCAGGGCTACGCGCAAGACTTCAACGCAGCCGTGCTCTTCAGCGACATCTCTGGCTTCACGAAGCTGACCAACCAGTTGCTCAAGGAGCGTGGGAATGAGGGGGCTGAGATCCTCAACAGCATCATCAACCGATTCTTCGAGGAACTCATCAATATGGTCACGCGCTTCAGCGGCGACGTAATCAAGTTTGGCGGTGACGCCATCATGTCCATCTGGTCGTCCAACACGTGCGGCGAGTCGCTCGAGACGCTCACGCACCGAGCGGTCGCGTGCGGGCTTGAGCAGTTGCAGCAGCTCAACAACTGGGACACCAAGGAGGGTGTCATGCTCCAGCTGCACCTCGGGCTGGGAGCGGGCGCCGTGCAGGGTGTCGACCTCGGCAACTTTCTGCGCCGCGAGTTCGTCGTGGCCGGGCATGCGCTCCGGCAGCTCTCAGACGCCGAGCAGCAGGCCGAAACAGGTCAACTGTGCGTCTCGCCAGAAGCATGGGTGCTGGTCCAGCCGCATTGCGTAGGGACAGCCGTGCCCAACGACAAGACGGGAAAGTTCGGGCCCGGCTTCAAGATCATCACCAAGTGCCATCGGCAACCGCCTTTGCCGCCGCACTGGCGCGCCGTACTCGAGGAGCAGCTCAAGTCGTCGCCGGTGGTGCCCGAGGAGGCACTGCGTAGCTTCTACGTGTACGCGCCCGGTCCGCTGCGCCCGCACCTGGTCACAGGCAAGCTGCAGGCCGCCTCGCAGTTCCGCGAGGTGACGATGATGTTCTGCCGCATCGGTGGTCTGCACTATTCAGACGGCGACTTCGTCGAGCGCTTCCAGAGAGTCGTGTACCTGATCCTGTCCGCTGTATACGTGTACAAGGGCTCTCTTTCGCGCGTCTCCATCGATGACAAGGGCACGTGCGTGAAGATCACCTTCGGCTTGCCACCGCTGTACTTTTCGGACGACCCGGCGCGCGCCATCCGGTGCGCCCTGCTCATCCGCGACCAGATCCGCCCGATGCGCCTCAAGGCCAACATCGGCATCACGACAGGCACCGTGTTCATCGGCTATGTGGGCTCGAGCTCGCGCGGCGAGTACACCGAGTACGGCGTGATGGTCAACATGGCGGCGCGCTTCATGAGTCAGGCAGTCAATGAGGTGCTCGTCAACCAGACGACACACGACAAGGCGCTCGTGACGGACAAGTTCGACTTTGATGAGCTGCCCAAGGTGGTCATGAAAGGCTTCGAAGATCCCGTAATAAAGTTCCGCGTGGTCGACAAGATCGACTCGAACTACTACGAGCCGGAGCTTCGGACCGAGGTAACGCGCGGCAGATCTGGCGGCTTGTCTCACTGCAGTAGTGGGAGCAACCTCTTGTACGAGAATGCGCTTGTGGGCCAGCAGAGCCTGATGCACTCGTGCGAGCAGGCGCTGAGGGGCTTCCACAAGAGCAGAGAGGGCTTCGTGGTCGTGCTGCGCGGCGAGACGGGAGTGGGCAAGACGAGGCTCATCGAAGAGATTGTGGCGTCGCTCTGCCCCCAGTACGACATACTGCCGATCAAGACGGCCGCTCAGCGGGATGAGGTGGCCGACTACTTGTCGATTTGGCGGCAGGTCCTGCCACAGCTGCCGCGGCTCCTCGGACATGTGGATGCGGTCGAGGCTGTTGGCCGCCGTTGCGATGGCGGCAGAGGTTCCTCAACGGAGCAGAGTCAAGCGCTCAAGGCCTTGCGGCAGGTCTATCGCGGCTGGCTGCTCATGCCGCTCGCTGCCTTGCGCAAGGAGCGCCCTTGGTTCACGCACTCTCTGTCCCATTCTACACGCCCGCCGCGTGGTTGCAGGCGTTCATGCACTCACTCGAACGGTCCAATTCAAGAGGGACGGCCCGACGCGCACGATGTTGCCGCCACCATCTCCACCTTTGCCGCCACCATCGTCGCCGCCACCAACATCTCCGCCGGCGTGGATGACGATCCGACCGCAGCGGTCGGCGGCAGTGGCCAACCTCCTCGGTTGAGCGCGACGCTCGATGGCAAGGAGCGGCACGGCTATGACTGGCAGGGGCAGGCGGCAGCCGAGATGATGGAAATGGAGCAGCTGGAGCGTTTTAAGAAGCATGAGGGCTTGCTCAACACCGTGATCGACTGTGGCCTCACCATGAGCGACGAGACGCTCAGCTTGTCGGAGGAGTCTCGCCAGGCGCTCACGCGGCACATGCTGGCACACATGCTCGAGGCAGCCCTCGGCGACCTCGAGGCGAAGCTCTCGAAGCGCGCATTGCTCATTATCGAGGATGCGCAGGCGATGGACTCGGTCTCGTGGACCCTCCTCGCACATGTGGCCGAGAAGATCGAGAACATGGCGATCTTTCTCACCATGGGGACCGGCGTGAGCGGCATGGGCGGCAGCACGAGCGTCCTTGGCGGGGCTGGTGACCTGGCGAGCTCTGTGCTGGGCTGTCCGGCCAAGTACGGCGGCGCGCTGGGTACAACTCAAGGCGGCAGCGCAATGGGCGAGATGCCTCCGGAGGCACTCAAGTTTCTGCAGCTTCCGCGCGTATTGACGCACGAGGTGCGCCCGCTCGACACGCGCTATGTGCACGAGCTGCTGTGCCACTGCGTGGGTGCGCAGATGGTCGTCGACAACGTGGTCCAAGCCGTCTTCCAGCGCACCCTGGGCAACCCGCTCTACTGCATCGAGCTCGCCACGACCATGGTGCAGCAGCAGGTGATCACCGTGCACAACGATGTGTGCCGGCTCGCCATCCGACCCGACCAACTCGAAACGATGGTACCTATCTCGATGCACGCGGCCATATCCAACAAGATTGATCATCTCTCTTCGCAGTGCGCAGCGTGCATCAAGGCTGCGGCGGTGATGGGCATGGAGTTCCCGGCCGTCGTGCTCGCAGCTCTCGGACTCGATGGCATGCAGACGGCCGCCGAGCGCGAGGCGCTCCTCAGCACGCTGCTCGTGGCCCGAATGATAGAGAAGGTGCAGCTGTCCAACGGCTGGGGGCGCTTCCTTGACGGCGGTGTGGCAGGCGAGTCACTTTCAGGTGGCGTGTACCGCTTCCAGTCGTGGATGCTTCGCGAGGTGGCATACAACTCTCTGCCCTTTGAGGAGCGGCGCGCGAAGCACTTTGCCATTGCCAAGTGGATAGAGAAGACCATCGCAACGGTGCTCGAGGGCGACCCCGACCCACGTGACCGGCTATGGCTCTATCCTATGCTCAGCGACCACTGGCTGCAGATGACGGGTGCGGACGCAGCCATCTTGGCCGTCTCGTACTTGGACCGCGCGGCCAAGGCGGCCCTCGAGGCATCGATGCACCGCGAGGCCATCGGGCTCATCAAGAAGGAGCTGCGCGTGCTGCGCGAGCGGCTGCAGGCGAGCAACACGGAGACGCAGCAGGCGCTCGCAAACGCGATGCTAGCTGAGGCGCACCTGGCCGTGGGCGAGCTGCCCGAGGCCAAGGAGGTCATCATGAACGCGCTCGAGGTGCTCGATCGGCCGGTTGAGGGCTCCAAGGAGCTCATGCGCGCGCGGCAGCGCTACGAGCTGCGCTGGTTGCGCCGGCCGCTCGTGGCAAAGGAGTGGCGCCGCCTCTACTTCCGCAAGCCACTCGATGAGGGGTGCGCTCTCATGGTCGCGCGGCTGTACGAGAACCTAGGGCGCACCGCCTATTTGCTTGAGGAGGTGGAGTTGCACGACATGGCGGTGCTCCGCTGCCTCAATCTGTCCGAGCTGCTCCGGCGGCACCAAGCTGCCAAGTCGCTCCGCGCCACCGTCATCGGCGCTGACAAGGCTCTCCAGCCGCAGACGGAGCAGCTTGCGCGCGCGTACGCCGCCGCGTGCATCATCGAGCGGATTGCGCACGACGCGCCGCTTGCAGCGCGCTTCCTTGGGCGCACCAATCGTCTGGTCAGCGAACTCGACAATCCGCCAAGCCTTACGCTGTACACGAACATGAGGTTCGGCCAGTCAGCGATGCGCGAAGCCAATTGGAAGCGTGCCGAGGCGGCGCTGCGCGCGGCAGCCGTGGCGGGTGACGCGGTGTACTCAGGCCGGCGCGGGGAGGAGGTGTCTCACGAGCTCGGGCTGGTCCTCTACATGTCGGGTCAATTGGAGGAGGCGCACCGCGTTTTTACCGACGCGCGCGAGACGTGCGCCGCCCGGCACGACGTGCCGATGCTCTGCCTACTCACTGTCGGGCTATGCGTACCACTGCTCTCGTTTGGACGCGCAGACGAAGCGCTCGAGCTGCTCCACGTGATGCTGGAGACGATGCCCCAGTACATGAAAAGCACCTCGACCTCGCTCAACATGCTCGGTCTCCAAGCGTTCGCGCACACTCGCACTGAGGCGCCTGACTTTGAGAGTGCACGCGCGCTCGCCATCGAGGCACTCGCCTCCATCACGTTGAGCACCTCCTTTCAACTTGTCAGCTTCTGGGGCTTGACCGCTGCCATCGAAGCGCTCTTCGGCGCGCTCGCGACGGCCGCCGAGAGCGCCTTCGACCTTACGGAAACCAGGCGGCTCTTCCACCGCCAGGGCACCGAGCAGTGCGTCTGTACGGCTCCACCGCCAGGTCCCAACCAGAAGCTCGCTTTTGCGGTCGCGATGCCAGACAAAGACCAGTTCTCGTTTGCGTTGCTCGTCGAGTCCCTCGAGGTCTTTGCGCGCTTTGCAAAGCAGCACGCGGCCGCGTTGCCACGTCAGCTCCTATACGAGGGGCGGCTGCGCTTGCTCTACGGCCGAAAAGCCGAAGCGTTGGACTACTTTGCGCGTGCTAGGGACGAGGCGGGCTCACGCTCGATGCTGTACGAGGTCGGTCTCGCCTCGCTAGAGCTGTACACGCTCGAGAGCCACCGCGATGGGCTCGAGAAGACTGCGACAGCGCTTACGAAGATGGGCGCACACGTCGAGGCCACTCGCGCGCGCGATGCGTTGCTTAAGCTGCCTGAGGGGCTGAGGGACAGCGCGCGAACTGCAAGTATCAACCTGTCTTCTGTCTACCTGGGCCAGG
The DNA here is from genome assembly GCA_002887195.1 of Chrysochromulina parva. Lineage (NCBI taxonomy): Eukaryota > Haptophyta > Prymnesiales > Chrysochromulinaceae > Chrysochromulina > Chrysochromulina parva. The sequence continues at coordinate 5,612 of PJAB01000307.1, read as the reverse complement.
TAGTGTAATATCCGTTGAAGTGTCGATTGGGTAGTCCCAGCGGACCGCTGGGGCTTCAGGCTTGTTGCAACTGTGAATTCACACTCACACTCCGCTCAATTGAAGCTAAGTCGAAAAGTCCGTGTTGAGATCATTCACAACAGAACCCGGTGTGTAAACTGTGAACGTGCTCAACATACAAAGTCCGTGTTGAGGTCGTCTATGTGGTAAGTGTGATTCACACTTACTACATGTAAGTCCAGGTTGTGATTCGGAAAAACTTGTGCTGTCAACACGGACTTTTCCTGTGTGAATTCACAGTAACACTGCGCTAAGTCCGTGTTGAGCCGCGAAAAAACATAACCTCAACACGGACTTAGCTCAACACGGACTGACGGACTTGCCCTGAGCATACCGTCACAAAGTAACTTCGGTACTGTATTCACACGCGTTACTTCCGCAGTGTTTGCGGTGAGAACCCGTTTTTTAGATATTGCGTTGTACGTGTTGGTGTGTTGTGAATGAAAGACGTGTCGTGTGCATCCAGCATGAATGAAAGTCTCGTATTGCTGTTGTGCCTTTTATGTGTTGTGGTATTCATAATGAATGCCTGTGATTGCGGAATCTCGCGCGGGTCGGATGTGCGTCGCGTTGTGGTGCGTGGACGGACGTGCCCTGGCTGGGCGAGACATTGGCCGCACAGCACGATGGAGACACGGCCGGCACTGGCACGACTCGTGATCGTTCTCTTCGTGTGCTCGACCGACGCCCTGCGTCTCTTGCCCATCGGACCGTTTTGTCCGTTCCGATCCAAGGTGTGCCGAGATGGCTCACCACTCGACGAATCAATGTCCGCTCTCACGCAAGTCAAGATGCCTAAGTTTGCAACAGAAATGCAGCGGCTGCAGCTCGAGGCGGCCGCCAATCCAGAAGGCACTCCAGATGTTGCACGGATTCGTCGGCTTGCTACCGATCTCGTAGAGGCGGAAGCACAGGTGCGGCACCAGTCTGAAGTTGATTCCCGGGCCCGAGCTGACACGAAGTTTGTGACTCGTGGCTCCCTCGCCAGTGGCGGCAAGTGCTCCTGCGCATGTCGCTGGTGAGTGATTTCCAGGCTCGAGAATACTACAAGCTCACGGCAGCCTGGGCAGAGCGACAGGGCGAGTCGCTCGAGTCCATCGGAATCATGATGCGATGGCAGGCCGACTGCATGCTCGCCTTCGCCGACAACAGGATGCCGCCCGACCCGCCCGCGGGGGTGGACCTCGCGAAGCTTTCGGCAAAGCAGCAGCAGCAATCCCCGACGGTCATGGGTCAGGTGATGACGAGGGCTCAAGCGATCAATTCGAAGCCATTCACTGGTGAAGAGTCGGCTTTCGACTCGCCCGTCGTGCGCGACGAGTACGTCAAGCTGTGCAAGGATCACGCCAGCACCATCACCTTGGGTGAGCGGTACGGCACCTTCGACGCCATGGGCAAGCTTGCATTCCTCGATCAGCTTCAGACCATCGAGGAGCGCTGGGAGGTCTTTTACGCCCGCTTTGCCCTTCTCGGCGCGCTCAATCCCGAGTTTGAGAGCCAGACCAGTGCGTTTTTGAAGTCGATGGGGATGGATGCGGCCCAGTTCCGGGAGATTCTTGCAGAGGCACACGCGTTGATGCGGGCGGAGGCCGAGAAGGAGAGGTTGGCATGAGCCGACCTAGAGCCGATTATTATAAATGTTCAAGGTCAAGCGCATCCGCACGCTTGTACTGTATGGTTGTCTCTCAATGTGAAGCGTGTACCACGACGCGTGTATTATTCACAGCTTCATTCATCTTCACAGGAATCCAGGAGTGACGTTCCTCTGGATTGAAGCTGCGCTCGCTGAGGTCTCCTGCAGAGTGCGCGCGAAGCGCCATCTGGGCCCATGATCCCGCCGAACTACTTCGGGCTTCAAGCTCCAGACGGCTGCGTCGGAATAAATGCCATGAGCATGGGCGTTTCGAGCGAGGGTCCCTTCAACGCTCGGAGGTTGCAGCCCTTTGGCTCCCGTTATCCGCTGCCCTCCAGCCCGAGCCTGTTGAAGTTGGAGCCACTGCAACCGTCGGGGCCGATCAGTCTTCAACCGAGCAGCAGCAGCCTCACGCTGGGCCTACAGAACGACTCTTTGACCCATCTTGGCGCCAGCAGCAAAAGGATGAACCGCGAGCCCGACTACATGGCGATGCAGCGCTTCCGGCTGACGTCACGGAGCTATGGCTCGTTCGCTCCGCTCTCGCGCAGCCCGCTCTCACATTCTAGTGGCTTGTTGGTGCCGCTGCACCTGACTCCACCCATAGGGCCGCTGGCCGCCCCGTCGTTCAGCTTTCCTCGCCAGGCCAAAACGCCATTTGATAATCCGCGCCCGAGACCGCAGGCGTGATCGCTGATTGTGGCTGCCACGGATGGGGCTGCTTGAGCGGCGGCGCCCACGACACAGCGCAAACTTCCTAAACCAGGCATGCCGTTCAGTGCGCTCACAATCATGTACGTGGACATGAGGAGAGATCGTAGAGCCGCTGAGACGAGGAGGCAAAACTGGCAAAAGGCATGCTCCGGTGCCGAAGTGCATTGCGCCTACAGTATGTGGAGCTTATGTGGAGCTGGCATGGAGTTCACTTGCATCCTTACAATGGTATCATTGCATGACGATTTGGATTTCCGTGTCCATGCATCCGCGCGTCTCTCCGTACACCGTAGTCCGTTCGTTACAACGTACATGTAGGACCCTCCGAGCAGAACAGGCCGAACACAGCCGAACAGTCATAACACGTACGTATTCAGTGTGGTCGATGTCCAAAGATTGGATGTTTCATATTTCGACGCTCAAAACGACGCGCTGACTTTCCCGCGTGCGCCAACGGAGTCCTTTGGACCTCATGATGCGTACCGCTACCAAGCGGTCGGCGCTCAAGAGCTCCCTGGACGAGGCGGAGGAGTACGAGGACCCGCTCCTCGACGATGACGACGGCGCGCCGAACGCCAAGCGCCGGCCGTGGAACCCTGATGAGGACGAGCAGCTACGGAGCCTCGTGGACCAGTATGGTATAAAGTCGTGGGCCCAGATCGCCACGAACCTGACCAACCGGAACGGCAAGCAGTGCCGCGAGCGGTGGCGCAACCACCTGCGGCCGCAGCTCAACAAAGGCGAGTGGTCCGTGCAGGAGGACATTGACATCTGGGACAAGGTGCAAGAGATGGGCACAAAGTGGGCGCAGATCTCGGAGTTGTACATGTCGCAGAGGACAGACAATGATATCAAGAACCGATGGAACTCGATCATTCGCAAGCAGCAGCACCCAGCGGGGCGCGACTGGTTGCCCGAGGAGAACGAGGCGCGCGCGGTCATCCTCGGCTCCGCCTCGCGCACGCTCGCCGGCAAGAAGCAGCCGGCAACGTCGTCTGAGGACGGGGTCACCCAGCCGCCGCGCAAGCGGCCGCGGCAAGTGCCGCGCTTGCAAGGCAACGGCGCGAGCGGTCCACGTGCGGCGAGCTTCGATGGCAGCGGCGATGGCATGGGCTCGGCGGTGGCGGCGCGGCTCTCGTCGGGCGAGGAAGACTCGCCCCAACCGGGCCGCAAGCTCTTCGGCTCACCGGTGCTCGGCGAGGATGGCGACGTCGACGTGGAGCCCGAGCCGATGCAGCTCTCGGGCTTCGAGGCCGAGCAGGCCGCTGCCGCTGTGGCCGAGGAGTTCGGGCGCCAGATGGGCGGCAAGGCCAAGGCGGCGGCCGACGCGGCTGAGGCCGAGGCGCGCGCCGCGGACGCCGAGATTGAGTTCTCGCCTGGCGGGCAGGCTGAGGCGTGCCGCATGCTCGTGGGCGGCGAGATCTCGGCCGATAACTTTGACGTGGACGCTTTCCTGCCCCTCGCGAACGCCACCGTCGCGTCGCCCTCGCAGATCTCATCGCCAGTCGGATCGTCAAAGGTGCGATCTCGCCCAATCTCGCGGCTGGGAGCGCCGAGCGCGGGCAGCGTCCTTTTCGGGAATACGACTAGCGCGCCCGAGTGGTACGACCAGGACCTGGACACGTCACTCTCGCCCATCCTTACACCCTCGCTTCGCCACCAGCTGCGCGCCCTGATCGGCGGCACCAAGTCGCCGCATGGCCGTTCGCCCCATGGCCGCTCACCCCTCACAGCGGCGCTGCTCGAAAGCCTGGCTCGCACACCTGGCTCCTCCTCGGCGGCCGCCGCCGCAGCGGCCGTGGCGGCGGCCATTGCGGCAGGAGGCAGCGCCAGCGCCGCCGCGCCAGCGGCCGCCGCGGCGGCCGCCGCTGCGCCGGCGGCCGCCGCGAACGCTGCGACCTCGGTCCCCGTACCTGTAACGACACCCAGCGCGGGCCGTGCGTCACATCTGCTTGGAGCGATCAACGGCGTCTCATGCGCCATCACAGGCGCCGTCTCCTCCGCCTTCAACGTGGCGGCTCTCAACCTGGCCAGAGGTAGCAGCAGCAACAGCTACAGCCCCTCGGCGATGGCCGCCGCCGCGACGGCTGCAGCAGCCGCCGCTGCGCCAGCCTCGAGCGGTGCCTCGACCGCAGCGGCCACCGCCGCTGCCGCCGCGGCCGCCGCCGCCGCCGCGCACGCCGCGGCGACGGCTGCCAACAGCCCTGCGCCGCTCGCTACGCTGACCAACGTAGTGAGCTTGAGCGGACACGTGCCGATGCCGATGGCGACTGCCACGGCGATGCCGATTCTGCCGGCTCCGGGGCTCGTACTGCCGCCGGCGCCGCCCATGTCGTCGGCCTAGTAAGGCATGCGCCATGCCGGAGTGCGCACGGCTTCGTTTGGATACATCCTGGGCAGGCGCGTGGGGAGTGGGACGCCATTTCGGCGGCACGGGGCACAAGGCACGCATTGCGGCTCAGTGGGAGGGGCGCAGCGGCTCGAGCCGAACAGACGAGGCGGCGGCGGCAGTGCGGCCGCCCAGATACCGCCGAGATTCCGTCGGGTCCATGGGCGACCGCCGAGATACCGCCGAGATTCCGTCGGGTCCAATTGGGGACGTGGCGGCGGGCGCACTCGGCTCTGCAGCAGACCAGAAGCAAAACTATGAGGGACGCGGCGCGAGGCGGCTGGGAGAGCGGGCGCGGCGACGAGAGGTGAGCACGCGCGGTGGATCTCGCGCGCATGGGGCGTGCCATGTGTGCGCGGCCGTGCATGTGAAGCGGCGAGTCCGAGAGAGCGCAGCGCCGGCGGTGTCCGACAAGGCGAGCCCTCAGAGGGTCGAACGGATGGTACGGACATGCAGGCTTCGCGTGCTGTTGTGAAGAGAGGTTCTGTAGGGTTGAGTACCGGGCGCGGGACCGGAGCAGTCGTCTGCCGGAAGTGCGCGCAGCGCATGCGTATGGTGCCAGGCCCCGCGCGCATCATCGCATTCAGAACAGCGGAACCGCGAGGCGTGTCGTGCACTTTGGAGTTCGGAAAATCACTGTTTTCACAACTAGCCAATTCACACATGTTGATGTTCACACTCTATTCGCGCGTCTCGCAAGTTTGACAAAACTTTAAAAATGTCGGTGGAGCCCGCCCATCTACGCTCGAACCCGCCCGCCAGCGCGGGCCCAGCTCGCCCTCTCACGCTCGCGCGACCCCCCAGCCCGCCCGGCCT
>PJAB01000306.1:0-30164 GCA_002887195.1 Chrysochromulina parva | reverse complement strand
CGCCATCGATGCCGCGGCCCACGACACGCACATGGCCACCGGACTCGACCAACGTAGTAAGCATGCGGTAGACGCGCGGCGTTGCGGCGACGTCAAACTCGATCATGCAGTTGTGGTTCAGGCCACCCACGTGCCAGCACGGCGCGAGGCGGCCCTCCTTGAGCACCCGCAGCGGCTCTCGAACGAAAAGCGGATCGCGCGTTCTCCCGGAGCGCCCATGCCCCCCTCCGCCGAAATTGAGATCGAGCCCGTTGGGATAGTAGTCCGGGTTGGGCGCTGGCAGGTTCTCTGGGCTCACGATGCAGTGCAGCCGGTTGCGGCTAGAGGTGAAGGGCTGCACCTTGCACTCGGCATCGGCGTTGATGCCGATGAATACTTTTGGCGGCGCGAACGCGGAGCCAATATCAACGCCAGACAAGTAGATGTGGGCCCCCCCGCCCGACGAGGCGTGAGAGACTTCCGACTGGTCAGGACCAGCGACTTTCTGGACGACGGCCGCCATGGCGAAGGTGGGCAGCAGCAGCAGTACGAGCACGACCCATGGGCCCATAGCCGCCGAAGCGCTCCTTGGAGAGAAGCGCGGTCACAGTCAGCGGCGATCAGCCCCGGCGTGCAGCCTGCAGGAGAACCCTGCAGCACCTCCCGCGAACGTCGTTCACCGGCGATCTCCGTGGCGGTTAAATTTTTTCCGCACTGAGTCCGCAATGTGGACGTATGAATAATCAGGTAGCAATCTGAAGGCAACAGGAGCCGCTCACACTTCGACCTAACAGGGCGCCGTTCCGGTCATTTGTCCTTCCTTCTCTGTTTGCATATTCAAAAAACATGAAGCCGTGTAGCCTCAATGATGGCGTCGAAAGTATGGTTCGCCGCAATGCGCGGGGACAATGACGCGCTGATAAGGTTGATCGCCGCTGGTGGTGACATCGAGCACAAGGGGGTGCGCCGCCGCCCGCCGGCGCCCCCTCGCCGCCCTTCTGTGCGCCTATGCTGCTGACGCCACGCCTTGTCTGCCGCCATCCTCCTTGTGCTGTGTGGGTGACTGCAGTCCTACGGGCAGACGCCGCTCATGTCCGCCGCTGTCAACGGCCACCTGCCCTGCGTCGAGACGCTGCTCGGCTCCCGCGCGCAAGTGGATGCTACGAACGTGAGACCCCGGAGCTCTGCCGCTGCTCATGCTGCGTCCCTCCCTCCGCTTCCTTCCCCCTCATTCGCTGCACGCTCGTCGCGCTCGTCAGAACGTTGGGTACACCGCCCTCCACTGGTCAGCGATCAACAACCATCCTGACGTCGTGAGGCGGCTGCTCGCCTCCGGTGCCAACCGGACTGCGAGAGACAAATTAGGCAAGTCGGCTCTCGACATTGCACGGGAGAAGCGGCACGCGGCGGTCGTCGCGTTGCTCGAGGCCCCTGCGGTGTGGGACGCCGCAAGTGACGGTAACAACGACGAGCTCCGGAAACTGATCGCCGATGGTGGCGACGTCAACTGGAAGAATCCTTACGTGCGCTCGCTGCTGCCTGCCGCGCCTGCCCCCGCCGCCACCAGGGGCACGACCCCTCGCCGCCCCCTCGCCCCCACGCCCTTCTCCTGCGACCCCTCCGATACCCTAATATAGCAATGCAGCCCCTAGGATGCTGACGGCGGATGCTGACGGCGGTATGCCATCTCTTCTCGCGTGCCGCGTGGGTGCTCGCAGTGGTATGAGGACACAGCGCTCATGGCCGCCGGAGGGCACCTTGCATGCGTCGAGACTCTCCTCGAGGCCAGGGCGCTTGTGGACGCGACGAATGTCGTTGGGAGGACGGCACTCCACCTCGCAGCCCGGATGAATCATCCCGAGATTGTGCGGAGATTGCTCGACGCCGGCGCCGACAGGTCGATCCGTTGCAAAGTCGGCAAGACGGCGCTTGACGAAGCAAGGCAAAAGGGCCATGCTGCGGTCGTTGCCATCCTCGATCCCACCTCAACGCCGGTGCCGCCGCCCGTGCCGCCTCCCGTGCTTCCAGCCGCGTCTCCAGCGCTGCCGCCGTCCGCAACGAAGCGTAACCGATCGGCCCTCGAGGCATTGAGCGACCTCTTCTCCCCCGTGCGCCCCGATCGAACGCCGAGAAGCGTACGCCAGCGGACTGACGGGGGAAACTCTCGCATTCAAGCCTCCGCGACTCCCGCCGCCAGCAGCACTCCCGCCGCCGCCGCCGCCGCCGCCGCCGCCGCCGCCGCCGCCGCCGCCACCGCCACCGCCAGCAACACTCCCGCCGCAGAAGCCACCGCCGTCGCCGACGGCGTCGCGTTGACGCCGTCGCCGATGCCGTCGCCCCGTCGCCCGTCGCGGCAGGCCGCCAGCGGCCCCCTCGCATGAGCCTCGTCCCAGGTCCGAGATCGGATCTCCCAAGTTCCATCGGCCTCCGCCGTCGCCCGGGTCGGACGCCGGGATGGGCGCAGCGCAGGCTCGAGCCTCAGACAGACTAATAATGAGAGAAACGGGACAAATGCACCACCGGGTAGATGTAACAATTGTTATCCCGTTAGATGGGACACTTAATTCCGTTAGATGGGGCACCCCGGATTGGACTTGACGCTTGAGTAGACCGAAGCAGAGTCGCGCTTTCACCGTGAGGCCGTGACTGTTCACGCGCGAATCCGACTCGTCCGGCAGTTTACCGCACTTCCGGCCCGACCGGCACGTGCGACGCAACGACCACGAAGAACCACGAACACCCCACTACAGTGTAGCCGGCACGTGGTGGAGGCACGTCCTCACGCCAGTGCGGGGCGCTTGGGGACGGGCCCTGGGCCGACGCCCGTGACGACGCCCTCCGCGCTCAGCACGACGCCCTCAGCGTCCCATTCGAATTTGGCTACGCGCTTGGTCCCCACTGCCGCGGCCGTGTCCTCCTCGTCGTCGTCCTCGTCCTCGTCGTCCTCGTCGTCCTCGTCGTCGTAGACCTCGCCTTCCTCCTCGTCCTCTTCATAGTCCTCCCCTCCTGGCGCCGTCGCGGGCGCCTTGGCGCGAGGCGGCGCCGCTTCGTCATCGACATCCTCCTGTGGAACTGCCAACAAGGACTGCATGCCATCAGGCTGCATGCGATCAGGCTGCACGCTGCCAGCGCAGGATACGGTCGATGCACCTCCCGTGCAGCCGCACCAACCGCCATCCCCTGGCGGCGGGTACGGAGCGAGAACTGGACCTGGTGCCGGGGTCAGCTGCAGCTGCGACTGCCATGTGAGGCTCCCAAGCTGTCCGGTCTCCTGATTGGGGTCCATCGAGGCGCCGGAGGATGGCGGCTGCGACAGCGGCTGCGACAGCGGCTGCGACGGCGCCGCCCACTGCCACTGCTGCGGCTGTATGGAAGCGCCTTCCGTCGCCTGCTGCGGCCACTGCTGCGGCGGCGGCTGCGGCGGCGGCTGCGGCGGCTGCGGCGGCGGCGGCTGCGGCGGCGCTTGCACGGCCGCCGAGTCCGCGCGCGCCGGCGCCGCGCCGCGCGCGCCACCGCCACGCGCGCCACCGCCGCGCACGCTCGCCCCACGCGAGCCACGGCGCCCATACGACCCTCGTCCACCTCGGCTGCCGGGTCCGCGCAGTGGCCGGCTCCGGAAAGCAAACGGGCCCCCGATGCCCCCGCCTCGTCCAAGCCTCGACTGGCCGCCAAAGGCGAGTTTCTGGGGCGGCGGTGGCACGAGCGGCGGCGGCGGCTGCCGATCTGCGAGGTGGCGGAGAGCATAGAGCTCGAGCTCACGTGCGGAGCGTGATGGGACCATCAGGCGCTGCAGGCGCGCCCAGTCGCGCCCATAGATGGTGAGTCCGACGGCGAGCTGCTGGTGCTCCTGCGCCGTCCACTCGCCAATCTGACGGCCCGTCCACAGCTCCGGCTGCACGATGAGCGTGCTCGTCACGCACACGCCCGAGGACTTGTGCGAGGGCTCTCCGGCGGCGCGGCCTTCGCGCGTGCAACGCAGCACGAGGCGCACGCACGCCGGCTGGTGTGCCATGATGCGGAGCGTGCCGACGCGATCCTTGCTGAGCGGCGCCTCCACGCGCTGTACGACGATGTCTGAGGCGGCGCTCGGCTTGTCTACGCCCGCGACGGCTGAGGTGGCGAGGGCCTGGCCGGTGAACTCCTCGTCGTCGTCGCTCTCGTCCGTGTTGTCGCCGTCGATGGGCATCGGATCGAGGAACGAGCTGTCCGCGGCGGCCTCGGCCTTGACGGAGGAGCTACGCTCGAACGGCCCTCCCTTTGGATGAATGACCGTCACGGAAATGACGGAGGAGGACCCGAGAGGACATGAGAGGCGATGCATGCTCGACGCGCGCTCGGAGAAGAAGAGCCCCTTGAAAAGAAGCCGGAGCTTTTCGCATGCGCTCTCGTGGGCGAATATCTACGCGCGAGTGTAAGTGACCCCAGAGCTCAAACAGAAAACGCCGTCACGGCACCAACGGCTGACGGCGCGCGCGGTGGGCGTGACGAGAATTCTGTCCCTTCGCCGCTTGCAAGCGAACAAAGGTGCCGCCGGCAGCCACCCACGATGCCTCCGGCGCCTCGCCACCGCCAAAGTGCGCCGCCGGTGCCGCCAGGCCTGAGCTACGACGATTACAAGGAGGAGCTCTCGGCCAGCACGCTGCAGCGCGCCGTGCGGGCCAGGTCGCCCGAGAATAAGCGTGCGGCGGCCCGCGGCAAGAGCCTCGGACCGAACGCGTCGCTGCCGATGGCGGGCGGGCGCGACGTGGCGTCTGCGGATGCGCGCAAAGGGCGCATGTCCGTCGGCGTGCGCGTTCGCCCGCTCTCCGCCAAGGAGGAGGGCCGCGGCTCGCACGCGTGCCTCGAGGTCACGGAAGGCAAGCACATCTTTGCGTACGACCCGGACGAGAAGATGGGCGGCATCGACTACCTTCGACTGGACAAGTCGAAGGACAAGTCGTACGCGTTCGACTGCGCTTACGGCCCCGAGTGCACCAGTGAGGACGTGTACGAGGGTACGACCAAGCGCGTCATCCGGGCAGTCATCGACGGCTTCCACGGCTCGTGCTTCGCGTACGGCGCGACCGGGAGCGGCAAGACGTACACGATGCTCGGGGACGAGGCGATGCCCGGCGTCATGCCGCGCGCCATCCGCGACCTCTTCACCTTCGCGGAGCAGGAGGATGACTGGACATGGCGCTTCTCGATGACGTGAGTGGAGTGCTTGATGGATGGCCTCATCAACCGAACCGATGCGCTCGATTGCCACGGCTGGCGCTCGGATTGCCACTGATCACGGGGCCTTGGTTCGGCACGCCTCGCAGGTACATAGAGATCTACAATGAGAGAGTCAAGGATTTGCTCCACCCTGATTGCATGCTGATTGCCTCCCTCATCAGGTACATAGAGATCTACAATGAGAGAGTCAAGGATTTGCTCAACCCGATGACGGGTACGGACCTCCCTCTGCGTGCCTCGGATGGCGTCTGATGGCGTCTGATGGCGTCTGATGGCGTCTGATGGCCTCTCTTGATGGCGTCTGATGGCGTCGGATGGCGTCGGATGGCGTCGGATGGCCTCTGATGGCCTCTCTGATGGCGTCTGATGGCGTCGGATGGCGCCTCTCATCAGGTACGGACCTGGATGTGCGAGAGGATGCGCGCAAAGGGACGGTGATCGCGGGCGCCGTCGAGGTCGCTGTGAGCTCGCTGCAGGAGCTCATGGAGCTGATGAACCGAGGCAGCCTCTACCGCACGACCGAAGCTACGAACTGCAATGAGGTCTCGAGCCGATCTCACGCGGTGCTCCAGATCACGTGCTCGGGCGTCGAGAAGTACCTCGACGGCACCGGCCCGACGAAGAAGCAGCTCTCAAAGCTCTCGATGATCGACCTCGCTGGCTCCGAGCGCGCCTACAAGACGGACAACACGGGCCAGCGGCTGCGGGAAGGGCGCAACATCAACCGGTCGCTCCTCTCGCTCGCCAACTGCATCAACGCGCTCGCCGACCGTACCAAGAAGAGCACGAGCCACGTGCCGTACCGCGACTCGAAGCTCACGCGTCTGCTGCGCGACTCGCTCTCGGGCACCTCGGTCTCCGTGATGCTCTGTGCGGTCTCGCCAGCGTCGGATCAATTCGAGGAGACGCTCAACACGCTCAAGTACGCCAACCGCGCCAAGAGCATGTCGCCGCCGCAGATGCCGCAGCGGCAGGTGCAGGAGTACAACCCGGTCGCGGAGCAGGTCGAGGTGCTCAAGGAGCTCAAGGAAAGCCTCATCCCGATCATGACCAAGATGACCGCCTCGCCCAGTGCGGGGCCCGCGCCCGATACGACGCCGAGCGCCGCCGCGAGCGCCGCCGCGGGGCGTGCCGAGGCCGCGCGGCTGCGCCATCAGCAGCGCGTGGCGACCGGCCATGCGAAGCGCGAGGAGAAGCGGCGCGAGTCCGTCGGCATCGGGCAGCAGCCATGGCCGCCCACCACGGCGCCCGTCGGTCGAGACGATCGTCGGGCGACGGGCGGCGCCGTGGTGGGCGGCCGTGCCCCGCTGCGTGGCCAGTCCGGCGGCGGCGGCGGCGGCGGCGGCGGCGGCGTCGGCGGCGGCGGCGGCGGCGGCCTGGGACGTGGCGGCTCCACCCCACCGCCACCGTCGGATGAGCTCGAAGAGGAAGAGGAGGAAGAGGAGCGGGAGGATGAGCGGGAGGAGCGCGAGTACGATACCGCGACCGAAGAGGGCGGCGCGCCCGAGACGACGCTCGATCCGACGGCCGAGGACGACGAGTATGGCAACGGCGCGGCGGCGGCGGCGGCGGTCGCGGCCGGCGCGGGCCAGTCGATGGCGGAGGTGCGCTGAGATTGCGATTGAGATTGAGATTGCGGAGGTGCGCGGGCCAGTCGATGGCGGAGGTGCGGCGAGGGCTCACTGAGATTACGGAGATCGCGGAGATCGCGGAGATTAAGGAGATCGCTGAGATTGCGGAGCGCGAGCCAGAGCAGCATGCTAACTGCACTGCAATTAGCCTCCTTCGTTGCATGCTGATGGCCTCCCTCATTGCATGCTGATGGCCTCCCTCATCAGGTACGGCGAGTCCTCGCAGAGCTTGTGGAGCGCGAGCCTGAGGCTCAATCCAACCCGTCAGTCCAGGTACCACGGCTGATTGCGTCTGAGTGTGCCTGAGTACGCCTGAGTGCGCCTGATTGCGATCCCATGGCCCATGATTGGATCGCAATCATGCTTGGATCGCAATCATGATTGCTTCCCCATCTTGGAGCCGGCCATGTGCGGCAACGCCATAGGTGCGCTGGTCTTGAGATTGGGGCACAGGAAGGTATTCACGTACAGCCGCCTATACTGAGACGGTGGCTTCTCCATAGTCCACTGCTCTAATCAGAGCGCGCGACAGACGCCACACGGCTGATTGGCTACTGATGACCTCTGATGACCTCTGATGACCTCTGATGGCCACTGATGGCCACTGATGGCCACTGATGGCAGCTGATGACCACTGATGGCCTGGCGCGGATGGCTCCATGCTTGCAGGCGGCCTACGTGGCGCTCGACAACATGGAGGCCGAGGAGCTCGAGGCCATCTCCGCCGAGTCCGCGCTCACGTGGAAGGAGCAGCAGGCGTTGCTTCGGGAGATGGCCCGTGCGAAGCATGCCTCCAAGGTGGCCACCATACGGCTCGCGCATCAACTCGCCTTCCCCGACGCGCCGCAGAACAGGTCCGGCGGGGTGGCCGGCGGCCGCGAGCCTTCGCCTACCGGTACGTCTGCCGTCTCGATAGAGCAGCTGCAGCACGATGTGCAGACGGAGGAGGCGAACATCGCGCGGCTGCGCAAGGAACTTTCCGAGAACCGTCGCTCCCTCCAATCTCTCTCCGACGAGATCCCAGAGCGCATCGTCTCTTCACAGCGCGTTTCACAGCTACGGCTCGCCATGAAGCATCAGCAGGCCGCGACAGACGCGGTGCGCTTCAAGCAGCAGGCTCGCTCCAAGGTGGCCTTGATGCAGGAGCTGCTCTCGGTCTGGCACGACTCCATCCCCGAGGCTCTACGCGACGTGATGCTTTCGGCCTTCGACCTCGCGCTCGTCGGCGGCTCCGAGATCTCACCTCCCCTGCCGCCCTCGGGCGCAACGGTCGCATCCGACGGGTTCGGCTCCCATCACGGCTCCGTCGAGCCTCGCGTCGTGCCGCGCTATGGGCGCGCCGGCGCCGCAGGCACGTTTGGCGCCGCCGCCGCCGCCGCCGCCGCCGCCGCCATGGAGAGGACCATCCGGAGCGCCCGCGACGGCGCCGCGCCGCCGGCGGCCGCGCCACCCGTTGGTTTCGTCAACGGGCCAGGTGGCCTCTATGTGGAAGTGGAGGGTGATGAGGCGCGTCATCGGACGGCGTACGGGGAGGAGGAGGAGGAGGGCGACGACGAGAACACGGCGCTCGATGACGACAATGACAATGACGACGACTTGCAGGTGCTCGAGCGCAACGGTACCGCGACGCCATGGCGCACCCTCGGCGCGCTCGCGTTCCAGGCGGCAATGGCGGAGTCGAAGCGCGACAGGTCCGCAGGTGCCGACGAGGGCGAGGGCGAGGGGGGCGACGACGGCGCGGACGAGGGGCTGTCGACCTCGGCAGTGGTACGACCTGCCGCTGATGAGCTCTGATGAGCTCTGATGAGCTCTGAGGAGCTCTGATGACCTCTGATGACCTCTGATGACCTCTGATGAGCTCCGAGGAGCTCTGAGGAGCTCTGATGACCTCTGATGACCTCTGAGGACCCATGATTGCCTCCCTCATCAGGTGCGACGTGCCTCCGAGGAGCTCAAGCACGCGCGCACCAAGCGGCTGTCGGTCCTTCGCTTTGTTGAGGAGGCGATCTCACCCGACCCACGCCGTGCTGCGGCGGCTCGTCGGCAACTGCGCGGGTGCAACGGGCGTGTACCGACGGTGGCCGCAGGCGGCGGTGGTGCGGGCGGTGGCAGTGTCGGCGGCAGTGGCGGCGGCAGTGGCGGCGGCAGTGGCGGCGACGGGCGGGACGGTGGCGGCAGCGGTGGCGGCAGCGGCGGACGCGAAGGCGGCGGGCGAAGGGCGATGCCGAGCGCCTCGCCTGCCAACACCCAAATGAGGACGATGCCGAGCGCCTCGCCGCGCACCAAAGGCGCTACCGGTACCAACTCGTATGCTGCCCAGCATGCGGCTCGCGTCGATCCGAGCACCTCCCAAATTAGGGAGCGCGAGCGTGGCGGCGAGCGCTCAGATCGCGATCTCCGTGGTGGGGAACGCTCAGATCGCGATCTCCGTGGTGGGGAACGCTCAGATCGCGATCTCCGTGGTGGGGAACGCTCAGATCGCGATCTCCGTGGCGGGGAGCGCTCAGATCGCGATCTGGACCGCGAATACTTCACAGCGCCTTCTCCGCGCAACACGAGCGCCGTCTCGAGCACCGCGAGCTCGGTCAGCGCCTCGCCGCGTCGCGCGCCGCCGCTGCCGTTGCCTCTGGATCGACCGACGTACAGCGACCGCGAGCGAGATCGAGATCGAGATCGAGATCGCGAAAGGGAGCGCGGCGGGCGCTGTGGCGGGCGCGGCGGCGCCTCAATGGACGACGAGCAGCTATCTCAGCCGGCGCAGCTGCCGCTCTCGCTGCCCTCCATCTGCGGAGGGGCGATGGGCGCGGGTGGTGCCCATCACGGCGCGTTCGACGAAGGCTCCCGGATGAGCGCCGTGGTGGGCAGCGCCGTGATGAGCGTGGTGGCGTCGGAGGACGATCCTCTGATGCAGTCCTACTACCCAGCGATGCCCGCATGGCTCTCGGCTCCCATGACGCCGCGCGAGGACCAACCCGCCCCCCCGACCGCCGCCGCCCAGACCGCCGCCGCGGCCGCCGCTGCCGCCGCCATCAATCGTCGAGGTGCCACCAGCTGTGGTGCAGCCTGCGGCGGCGGCGCTCGCCTCGACAAGATCTCGACGAGCTCTCCGGAGATCGGCGGGAGATCGGCGGGAGATGCGCGCGAGATCCTATCTGCCCTCAAGCTCTCCATGCCCACAACGGCGCCCGGGGGGCTGAGCGCCCACAACGGCGGCGCGCCGCCCCCGCCGGCCGAGGTCTCGCCCAGGCGAGGGTCCCTCCGCGCCTCCGCCTCCGCCTCCGCTACCCTCCCACCCTCCGCCAGCTCCGCCCGCGCCGACGCGAGCGCTCGCGACGGCGCGAGCTCGGAGCGGCGAGCGACGGGCGGCGCCGCCGCCGCCGTGCCGGGCGCCGTGTCGGGCGCCGAACGGTACACCGCTCGCCCGCCCGCCGCCACGGCGCGCGTAGGCAGCGGCACGGCCAACGGCCGCCCCTCCACTGCTCAGGGCGGCGCCCCGGCAGCCGGCGGCGGCACGGGCGGCGCTGGCGCCGTGTCGGGCATCCCGCGCGCCGCCTCCAACCCGCGCCCGCGCCCGTCGACTGCCGACGTTGAGCGCGAGCGGCGGGGCGGCGGCAAGCAGCATCTGTGAGATCTCGAATCGGCCAGTGCGCGCAGGACCCCTGGCCCTGGCGCGCTCATTACAAGTGTAATGATTTCTTTTTGGGAAATAACAAATTTCACTGTGAACTTCACAGACCCCTGGACGCCTTTTTTGAGTTCAACTCCTGCGCTCCCTCCATGCAGCAGGCCCAGGCCAAGCGCCCGCCTCGTGCACCCTCACCGGCAGCAAACGTCTCGCCGCTGCGCCGTGTGACGAGCGCCCCAACCAAGGCGGGCTCGAAGCTGCGCCCGCCGGCCTCGCGGAGCCGCAGCCCGGGTGGCGCGGCCGATGTGATGGCCTCTGGCGACTTCAGCGGCGAAAACCGGCGACGGAGCAGCTCGTTTGGATCGCGCTCCGGTTCGCCATCGGCGGGAGGATTCGGCGTCACTCCTGGACGCCCGCGGCGCAGCAACAGTCCTGAGAGCACCGGTCAGCCGCTGGCGCGATCTCGCAGCCCCGTCGCGTCGCCCCTGGCGCTCCTCGATGAGGGCGGCGGCGCAAGTGCACCTCGGACGGCGTCGCGCGCGTCGTCGCCGCCGGCATCTGGCGGCTTTCGCCAGTCATCGGTGCGCGTCGCCGTGCGCGTCCGTCCGTCGGGCAATGCGCACGAGAGCGCGGCCGTCAGCGTGTCAGGCAGGACCGTGACCTTGACCGGAGGGCCTCTGACCCACCACTACGGCAAGCCGGGCGAAGGCAAGGACGACGCCCAGGTGTTCGCGTACGACCACGCGTTCGGGCCGAGCGCGGACCAGCTGTCCGTCTTCGCCGCCTGCGGCGCGCCCCTCGTCAAGGAGATCCTCGAGGGTTTCAACGCGACGATCTTTGCCTATGGGCAGACCGGCAGTGGGAAGACCCACACCATGCTCGGCACGGCGCTCGAGCCGGGGCTGGTGCCGCGGAGTGCGTACTTCCTCTTCGAGAGGCTGCAGGCCATGCGTGCCCGCGACGCCTCCAAGGTGCGTGCCGACGAGGCCGCCACACCGCGTGCCGCCAAGAGCAGCGACGACGAGGGGGACGAGGAGGAGGACGCGGGCGGCGGCGAGGGCGGCGGCGAGGAGGCGGCGGTCGAGGGGGACGGCAGCAGCAGGAGCAGCAGCAGCATCGGCAGCAGCGGCGGTGGCAGCGGCGAGAGCGGCCGGAGCGCTGGGCAGCCTGCCAAGGGCGGCCGGCGACGCTCCTTCAAGCTCACCGCCACGTACCTGCAGATCTACAACGAGACCCTGATAGACCTTCTAGCAGAGCCCGGGGCGAGCGGCGGCGGAGGCGGCGGCACGGCGGAGGTGAGGTCGGCGCCGGAGCTGCGCATCCGCACCTCGGCGCAGCTCGGGGTCTTTGTCTCCGGGTTGACGGAACACGCCATACGTTCCCCACAGGATGTCATCGACCTCATCAGCCGCGGCAACGGCCAGCGCGCCACCGCCGCGACCAAGATGAACGCCGCCTCGAGCCGATCGCACGCGGTCTTCACGCTCGTGCTCGAGCAGCAGGTGCCAGTCGACGAGGACGAGGCCGGCGAGGCCGGCGAGGCGCTCGCGGCGGACGCGGACGAGGACGCGGACACGGCAGCGACGGACGAAGGCATCGTGCCGACCGAGGAGTCCGAGGCGGGCGCGGCGCTCTCCTCGGGCGGCTCCTCGGCCACTGCCTCGCGCCGTCGCGCACGCCGCTCGATGCGCACGCTGCGCTCGAAGCTCAATCTCGTCGATCTCGCCGGCTCGGAGCGCGCGAAGCTCTCAGGCGCGGATGAGGACAAGAAGATGATGAGTGAGTGCGTCGCGATCAACAAGAGCCTGGCGGCGCTCGGCAACGTGATCGCGGCCCTCTCCGGCGGGAGGGCGACGCATGTGCCCTACCGCGAATCGAAGCTCACGCAGCTGCTCGAGGAGAGTTTGGGCGGGAACGCGCAGACCGTCATGATCAACGCGGTCTCTCCCCACAGCTCCCACTACGCCGAGACCCTCTCGACGCTGCAGTGGGCCAAGCGCGCGCAGAGCATTGTCAACGTGTCGGTGCAGGGCGAGGCGGTGGATGCATCGGCCGCGTCCGAGCAGATGGCCGCGATGGCGAAGCTGCAGAAGCAGGCGCTCGCGGAGGCCGCTCAGCAATCTCGCGAGCGCCAGATCGAGATGCAATCCGAGCTCGATCAGATGCGGGCGGAGGTGCAGCGCGCGACCGCCGATGCGGCCGCCGCGCGCGAAGAGGCCAAGGCGGCGCGCAAGCAGTTGAAGCAGCAGGTGGAGGAGGTGCGGCGCGCAGCCCGCGAGCAATCCGAGCACGAGCTCGCAATCTCCAAGGGCGAGATGCAGGCGGAGCAGCAGCAGGCGATCGCCCAGGCCATCGCCGCCAAGGAGTTGGAATGGAAGCGACAGCTTGCTGAGGCGGAGAGCGCGAGCACGCACCTCGCCTCCGCGCGCGCCAACCAGCTGCACATTGCATCCGAGCTCGCCGCCGCCGCTGAACGCGAGACGAAGCTGCAGCTGAGCCTCAAGACGCTCGTGGCGTCGCACACGGCTGTGAAGGCGACGCTCGAGAGCGAGCGTGAGAAGCGAAAGGAAGCCGAGGCGCACGCGAAGCAGGCGCGCGACGCGGCGCGGGCGGCGAGCGAGGCGGAGGCGAGCGAGCTCGATGCGGCCATGGCGAAGGCGAGGGAGGCGGCCAATGAGCGCGTCGAGGCGCTCAAGGCGGAGACCGAGAAGCGCATCTCGCAGGTTCGCCAAAAGGCGGAGGCGCGCGTGGCCGAGGCGGAGGCGCGCGTGGCGGCCGCGGCCGAGGCGGCGCTCAACACGGCGCGCGCCGAGATGCGCGAGGCGGTGGAGGCGGCGGAGGCGGCGGCGGCGGAGCTCGGGATGGCGCTCGCCGCCCGGGACGGCGCGCTCGAGGAGCTTCGTTGGCGGTTAGGCCAGGCGGAGGAGAGGCAGGCGGAGGCGAGGGCGGAGGCGGAGGAGGCGGCGAGTGCCTATGAGGAGGCCGAGGCGGCGCGCGAGGAGGCGGTGCGCGCCCAGGCGGCGGCGGAGGGCGCGGTCGAGGCGGCGGCGGCGGCGCATCGAGGCGCTATCGAGGCGTTGCAGGCTGATGTGGCGGCGGCCAAGGCGGAGGCAGCGGAGGCGGCGGCAGAGGCGGCAGAGGCGGCGGCGGCGGCGGAGGCGGCGGAGGCGGCTGTTGAGGCGGCAGAGGCGGCGGCGGCGACAGAGGCGGCGGAGGCGGAGGCAGCGAGGGCGGAGGCGGAGGCGGCGAGGGCGGAGGCGGAGGCCGCTAGGGCGGAGGCGGAGGCGGCGAGGGTGGAGGCGGAGGAGGCGGCGAAAGCATTCGCGGAGGCGGAGGAGGCACACGAGGCGGAGACAGCGCAGAGGGAGGAGGAGTCCCTAATTAGGGAGGAGGAGCACTCTGCCGAGGTGGCGACTTTGAAGGCACAGCTCATGGCGGCGACTGAGGCGGCGACGGCGGCGCAGGCAGCCATGCGGTCCGTCGAGGCACAGAAAGCGCGCGCGGCGGCGGAGGAAGCGGCTGCCCTCGCTGCCAAGCAAGAGGCGCTCGCAACGGTGGCTGCGGCCGAGGCGCGTTCGGCGGTTAGCTCGCAGCACAGGCAGGCGCTCGAGGCGCAGGTGCTGCAGGCGGCGGCCGCAGCGGACGGTCTCAAGGTCGAGGCGGCCGCGTCGAAGGCGCAGGCCGCCTCCCTCGCCGCGACCAATACGGCGCTCGCCGCCGCGAACCAAGCGCTCGAGGCGCAGCAAGAGGCGGCGAGGGCCGCTCGGGACGACGCCCTCGACGCGGCAGCTGCGGCGACGGCGAGCAAGGAGGATCTCCAGGCGGAGATTTCGAATCTGCGCGCGGAGGTCTCGCGTTCACGCGACGCGGTCGCGCAGGCGATGATGTCGGTCCAGGCGGAGATGAATAGCCGGCAGGCGGCGTGGGCGGCCGAGAGGCGCCAGCTGGTTGAGAGCCTCGCGTTGCTCAGCGGGACGCCGCTCGGGACGACGCCGCTCGGGACGCCGCCGCTCGGGACGACGCCGGTAGGGGTGATACCGGTAGGGATGCCTCCGGGGCCTCCCGGCCTCCCCCCGGTGCCCTCCGCCCACATGCTGGCCAGCCGCCCTGCCGCGGCGGCGCCTCGCCACCACGCACCCTCGACGCCGCCAGCACCACCGGCGCCCACAGCGAGCAGCGCCAGCAGCAGCCGCGCCAGCAGCAGCCGCGCCAGCAGCAGCCGTAGCCCACGGGCAGACTCCGTGCCTGGCACCTCCCCCGGCGGCGCCTCTGAGCCCTCTATGCTCGCAACGGGCGGCGGCATGGGCCCCTCTTCACGCCCCTCTTCACGCCCCTCTTCACGCCGCTCCGACCTCCTCAGCGTCACGTCCGAGGCCGAGGCCGAAAGCGCCCGCCACAGCGCGCAGCACGGCGGCAGGGGCGGCAAGGGCAGCGAGGAGCCTGGCAAGGACAGCCCCAACTTGCTCTCGAATGTGTTCCGGTATGGGGCCAAGGGGCTCGATCACCTCGGCAAGGAGGTGGGCAAAGGGCTTGGTGACGTGTCCCGAAGCCTCAACGACGCCGTCGCGGGCGCCATCGATGACGTGGGCAAAGGTTTGGGCGCGCTGCTGCCGAAAACGCCTCATGGGACGCTCGAGGGCGATGAGCGCCGTGGGGAGCGCCAGGCTGAGCGCGAGCATCATCGCACTCCCCAGCGCGAGCATCATCGCACGCCGCCGGCTTCTCGTGACCAGCGCGACCAGCGCGACGAAGCGCGCGAACGGCGGCGCGAGTCCCGAGGCGAGCGTGAACGTGAACGTGAACGTGGCGAGCGTGAACGTGAACGTGGCGAGCGTGAACGTGAACGTGGCGAGCGGCGCCATTCGCCGCGCGATCGGCCGCACAGCCCCCGCGCCGTGTCGTCCGCCGCCGTCGCCGTCGCCGCGTCCGCGTACACTGCAGTGCCGCCAACGGAAGGGGCGCTCGCCGCCGCCGCTGCTTCCGCCGCCGCCGCCGCTGCCGGCCCGCTCGTACCTTCCGTGTCGCATGCGAAGACGCATCCAAACGCCATCGCGAGCGCCTCGTCGGAGTGCTTGCCCTCGGCTTGCATGTCGCCTCTCAAGAAGCCGACAGCGTATGCGCTGCGGCTAGGAGAGAATGGCGCGATGCCGGGCGGCTTCGGCCCGCGCGCCCCCTCGAACCGCAAGGAACGGCCGCCGCTGGCGACCCTGCCAAGGGCGGCGTGATCTAGCGCCGGTGCACAGTAGAATCTCGCTGTCTCAGGGGGAGCCACTTTTGTCACCCAGTGACGCGGCGCTTTAGCCGGACATCATAGCGTACACTCACAGCCGTAGCTACCGTCGTAACTCGTATACTGGTTATAAAGCGAGTGTTGAGTTTTATCTGAAGACTGAACAAGCCACCCAAAAAGCAACATTGGGCGGCGGTGGGCGGTGGGGGAATTTACCGATTTTCTTATTTCTAGCGACCGCCGGGCGCATCCGGAATGCCGGACGGAGCTGAACGGAGCTTGGACCTTCACCTTGGTCCTTGGATGTCGCACGGAGCGGTTGGGTCGGTCGTGTGATCGTATACATCAATACATGTAGTTAGGATCTGTTCGCGTTGTCGACCTGAAATGGGCCACTATGCTGGGAACGTGAGCATGTGCTTCACTTGGCTACGGTGTGGGTGTGGGAACATCTGTAGAAGCGCGAAACGAGCGGGCGGCCGCGAGCCTCCGAGCACAAGACAAGAAACACAGTCCCGATCATGCCCTCGCCCTGCGTTTGGGTTTGGCGCGGCCCGACTCGAGAGGGCCTCGTCGTGCTCACCGCCGGCGGCCTCACCATCGGCCGCTCCGAGGGCGATTACAAAGTAGTTGACATCCGAATCAGCGGCAAGCACATGTGCCTAACAGTGGAAGGCGAGACGGTGCTCGCGCGCGACGACAGCTTGAACGGCACCTTCCTCAACGGTGAGCGCATGGTCCGTGGCGAGGCCGTCGCGCTCAAGGAGGGCGACGTGCTATCCCCTGTCGTCATCCTGCGCAAGCCGCCGCAAGCCATTCCGGCCAAGGAACGCGAGAAGCTTATCGTTGCGCTCGTCTTTCACCGGGACGCGGATGAGGCCAGGCGCGTCGCGGAGGCGACGGCCGCCGCCGCCGCCGCCGCCGCCGCCGCCACCGCCGCTTCCAGCCCGCCACCAAAACCAGCGCAGAGTCGTGCTCCGGCGGCCGCCTCGTCGACACCCATCGTCCCGGCAGCGGCAGCTAAGGACCAAACGGCGGCGGCGCCACCCGTACCACCGCCGATGCCCATACCAAGCGCGCCCACGGCACCGTTGCGCGCGATGCACAAGTACACAGCACCACCGATGCCGCTGCCGGCCGACGACCGAGTTGGGGGCGGCGATGCTGGTGTCGAGTTCGGTGCTTGCCACGCGTCGTCGTCTGCCTCGTGTGCCGCCGCCGCCTCGTGTGCCGCCGCCGCCTTGTCTGCCGCCGCCGCCTCGTCTGGCGCCGCCGCCTCGTCTGGCGGCGGCGCACGCGCGGAGGACAAGAAGCGGGAGCGCGCTGCGACGGAGCCGCCGCCCCCAGCGGCTGCTGCCACTGCAGCCTCCTCCCAGGCCGCAGACGACGTGGGCTGGCACCAGAAGCGATCGAGGATGGCAGAACCGTCAAGGACGGCAGAGGCTGACGATGCGGCGCCACCGGCGGAAGGTGCGTCGAAGCCGGCGGAAGGTGCGTCGAAGCCGGCGGAAGGTGCGTCGAAGCCGGCGGAAGGTGCGTCGAAGCCGGCGGAAGGTGCGTCGAAGCCGGCGGAAAGTGCGTCGAAGCCGGCGGAAGGTGCGTCGAAGCCGGCGGAAGGTGCGTCGAAGCCGGCGGAAGGTGCGTCGAAGCCGGCCGCGAGGCTGCGCGGCAAAGCCGCCGCCGTGCCCAGGCTCAGCAGCAGCGACGGGCGCGCTCGCCTCGGCTCCGGCGTAGGCATCCGTGTCGAGCTAGACACGAGCCCGCGTTTCGGTGTTCCCAAGACGGCGCCATCGCACCCGCCGCCACAACAGCTGCGCGGAGGTGTCACGGTCGACGCTGGCGGGGCCGCTGTCTCGACCGCTGGCAGGACCGCTGTCTCGACCGCTGGCGGCCAGCCCAGCGGCGGCTCAGCGAGTGGCGTCAAGAAGCGACGCCACAGCGGCAGTGTGAGCGGCGGGTCTGGCGGCATCGCCGGCGCTCATCACGGCGCGCAGCGGACGAGCACTACCCTACAGGACGTCTTCTCGCACCTGAAGCGCACGACGGCGCGCGTGGCAGCGGAGGCCAGCTCACAGGCATCGCAGTGAGGTGACGTCAGTCAGGCGAACGCGGAAACGTCCGCGAACTCGCCGATCGGAGCGTTGGCGCAGCTGACGGCGTGTAGACGGCGTGCCTGCCTCCACCGCGCGGGTGACAGTCGCCTCGCGGACTCCGCGCCTACTTTCGTTCTAGAAGTCGATAGTCGCTCTACAACCCCTGGGTACGACCTGCGCGCTGCGGCGCCGGTGGAGACTCGGCCGTCGCGGATGCGGTTACGCCGCTTCCGGTAGCGCGCTAGCGGCTAGGCCCTAGGCGTGACGCGTTGTCAGTCGACAGTCCCTCCGCGTGGAGTTAACAATAAAGCAAACGGTTCTAAGGCCGTAAGCGCCCCGCGTCCCGCGACACGCCGTACACCGCGTCTCGGGCAAATACGAGAATAAAGAAAGTAACCCGGTTACTACACAGCGTCTTTCGACACCCACCGTTTACTATTCGTATTCTATTCGTTTTCTATTCGTACACGTAGGAACGGCTGCTGTTGGCAAGCACCAGCGCGAAGAACGTCCGCGGCTTGCTGACCGCTGTGCACGACTAATGCACGACGTCCTGCGCGGTATGCTCCAGATGAGACGGAGAGACGCGAGGAGAGCTTCATGCCCAGCGTTCTTACTCGCCGGCGGCTCCGCGGGCTGGGGACGTCTCAATTCCCGATTTGGGACGTCTCAATTCCCGACTGAGTCAGTTCCCGCCGGTCCGTGGCGGCGGACGCGGCGCCGTCCCGAGCGCCGGAGGTACGGGCAGGGAGGCACGAGGCTCCGTCGCTGCCCGGGACGGCGCTTCTCGGGACGGCGCCGCAATGGGAGTCGCGTCCGCCCGGGGATCGCCGCCAAAGTAAGCGTTGGCCACCAGCGCCATGAACGCAGAGACTCTCTCTCCGGGAGGACCCCCGAAGAGCGCTGTGTCGAGCGCCTCTGTCTGTGCCGCCTCGAGCTGCAGAGACTCATCGGCCGTCATCGTCATGAGCGTCGTCTCGGGCGCGCCCTCCGCCTCGCGCTGCAGCTCCTCCTCCGCCGCCGCCTCGTCGAAGGTGCTGAAGAACCCATCATCGTCCTCACCCTCCTCGCTCACCTCCACCACCACCTCCGACGCGGCCTGCACCGCAGCTTGCAGACGCACCGCCTGCTCGTCGCTCCACCCGTCGCTGCGAGCGGCCGCATCGCCCTCGGCGCCCTCATCCGTGCCACCACGCGCGCTGGCTCTGCTGGCCGCGCCGGCGCCGGCGCTTCCGAAGATCAGACGGTGAAGCGCAGCGATGTTCTGTGCCGCCGTCGCCGCCGCCATGTGCACGGCTGCAGGGCCAGAGTCCTCGAAGCGCTGCTTGGCAGCGGCCCGCGCGGCGACCACCTCGTCGGACTCGAGGAGCACACGATACCACGGCGGTGCGTCCGCGGCTCGCACGCCCTCCGCGCGGCAGAGTGGGCAGCGCACCGGCTGCGGCATGGACCTGCCCACCGCCTCCGCCGAGACGACGAGAAGCCGTTGGATGCACGGACGGCACACGGCATGGCAGCACGTGAACGCACCGCGTGGCACGCGCACGATGGGGAAGGGCGTCTCCGGGTAGTCGGCGAGGCAAATGGGGCACTCCTCGTCGGGTAGGCGGCTCACGCAGCGCGAGCCTCTCAGAGCTTCAAGCTCTGCTGCCAGGGCGGCCTTGCGAGGAGCGTCGAGCTCCGCTGCGTCCGGGAGCGCTAAAGGCGTGACCTCGCAAAGAGCCCTCTCCGGTGCGAGCACCGACGTGGGCGACCCATGCGACGACGTCTCGACCTTCAGGGACTGCCGCTCCCAAATGATCGGGCCGACCTGCATGCGACTTGGACGGGTGGACCACCTGCCGCTGATGAAGTCGCAATCAAATTTTTCACAAAAGAGGCGGCCACTGGAGAGACAATTTTCAAGCTCTTGATTGTACTCGTCATTGTGTCATCTTTCCCAGGGGTGCAGACTGTAAAGGAAGTCCCGCACATGATGAGCGAGACCAGCAAATGTAGTCATGCCGGTGGAGCGACGTCACAGAAGCGGCGCAGAAGTCGCTTCAAACGAATCGGCGGTCGCGGCAAGCACAGCTACTTGTGGTTCGACAGTCTACTCTCGCAGCTGCAGATTAAGGCTGTGCAAGACTTTGCCGCGTCAAAGGAAGTTCAGGGGCAGACCTTTGCAGCAGGCACCTCGGACGGAGATGAGCGTGACCGAGTCAGCCGCATCGCGCTTCTTGGTCGACCCAGCTCACAGCCTCCGCCTGAGATACCGGCGTGGCTCGATCGTAAGCTGCGTCAGGCTTGCCGACAGGTTCACACCACGATGGGCAATGACATCTGCCCTCTGGGCATGGACTCACGTGGCCTGTGGACACCACGGTTTGAGCCAGTTCAGTATGCCGAGTACCGCACGGGTGGGCACTACGCAGCGTGGCACACAGACGCCGACGCGGACGAGTCTGACCTCATGGATCTACGGTGCGTCACTGTGGTGCTCATGCTCTCCGATGCTGAAGCGTACGAGGGAGGTCATCTGGAAGTCTGTCTCGGCGCAGCAGGAAAGGCGACCGCGGTGTCGTTGCGAGCGGGCGATGCGGTCGGGTTCGCATCGAAGCATCTGGTTCACCGCGTGAGCCAGTGTACGAGTGGCCTGCGCCAGACTATGGTCTTCTGGGCTCGGAGGCCTGGGACCATCTGACGACTTAACCGGGCTCCGGGGTAGCGGCTAGCGGGGTACTGGTAGTGGGTACCGCGTGGTAAAATGGACGGACACGATCGAAGGATCGTCACCATCGAAGCATCGTAACTACGCTAAATAACGCACCTAGTGCGGTCCGCTTCAGTCCTCGAACCGTTTCGCCTTCGCGTCCTTCTCCTTGAGACCCTTCCAAAACGGCGTTCCTTTGGCCTTGGTGCCCGGTGCGAGCGCCTTGCCCTTACCGGCGCCTCCGGCTGCCCGCTTGGCGCCGCCGCCGCCGCCGCCGCCGCCGCCGCCGCCTCCTTTTCCTCCGCCTCCGCCACCGCTTCTGCTGGTGCTGCTGCCGCTGGTGCTGCTGCCGCCGTCGCCTGATCTGCCAGTGCCGCTGCGTACCTTCGACGCGCTGCCGCCCTCACCTGCCGCGGCAACAGCCTTAGACGAAACATCCTTGCGAGGCGCCCGGCCGGCCGCCGCCTTGTCGACCTTCACCACCTTGGCCACCTTGGCCGCCTTGGCGCCGTTGCGGGCGCCACCAGCGACGGTGGCACCGCCCGCGGCGGCGTGGGCGGCGGCGAGGGTCGCGTCCTCCTCCCGATCGCGCTGCATGATGAGATCCTCCCATCCACTCGTAGCATCGGCGCCATCCCCTAGCACACCGCCGAGGGCCGATGAGGCGAGGCGTGGGCGAGGCTCCCGAGAGGACCTGGCACGCGGACGTCTGCTACTACCGCTGCCGCGCCCGCCGTCGATCAGGAACCCGTACTTGGCGGCGAACGGGAAGAAGGGCGCGGCGGTGCCGGTGGCATGGGTGCTGGCATGGTCATCGTCGCTCTCGCTCTCGCCGTCCTCGTCGTCGTCGCCGTCCCGAGCGCCATCCCGAGCGCCGTCCCGAGCGCCGTCCCGAGCGCCGTCCCGCGGATCGTGCAGTACGCCTTCATGAAGCTCGACGTAGCGTGTTGCGGCGGCAGCGGCAAAGTGGCGATCATGCGAGGTGAGTAGGATGGCGCCATCGAAGCATCGCAGCGCCTCGAGCAGATAAGCTCGTGCTTCGAGATCGAGATGATTCGTCGGCTCATCACAGACGAGCACTGTGGCCGAGGAGAGGAGCATCTGCGCCAAGCAGAGGCGCGCACGCTCACCTGTGTGGAAGTGGGCGGGGGCGCCGTGGTGAGCACTTGCATGCAGGGCAATCAAGAGGCGCGCACGCTCACCGCCGGAGAGGTCGTCCAGCGCCGTGTGCTGCACCGTCCGCGGCAGCCCAAGCTGCTTCATCACGCGATACAAGCGCTCCTCGAGTACGGGAGCGCCGTCTCGAGCACCCGCCGCGCCGTCGCCGCTCTCCTCGCTGGACACGTTGGTGTCACTCACGCTGGTGTCACTCCCGCTGGTGTCACTTATCTTAATGGCGCCGCAGCTTGCGCGCAGCGCCTCCACAGCGGTCCGCGGGCCCACGAGAGCATCCGCCGCCTCTTGCCTAAAATGGAAGATCGAAGCACCCGCCCTCACCTGCCGCTGGCCTTGCGCCAGGGAGGCAGGGGCCCCCGCGGCGGCCAGCAATAGCGAAGTCTTCCCCGCGCCATTCGGTCCGAGAACGAGGACACACTCGCCTCGGCTCACCTGACGAGGGAGGACACCAGAGAGGTCATCAGAGGTCGTCAGAGAGGCCATCAGAGGTGACCAGAAGACGCAATCGCCGCGGCTCACTTCGAGGTCGATGGCAGGGAGGAGCGCCGTCCCGAGCGCAGGCACGGGCGCCGTCCCGAGCGCCGTCCCGAGCGCCGCCGCGGCCTCCGGCTCGACGCCCGTCTTGGTGGCGGTGCGCACCACGTCGCGCACCACGCCGCGCACCACGCCGGCAGGCCGGATGGCTGCTTGCGTCAGTGTGAGGAGGGGAGCGTCTACCTCCTTGGGCGCTCGCTGGACGACGGGTAGCCGAAAGCGCGAAGGGCGCTTCTTTGCATTGCGTGAGGGCTCGCGACGGAGTGCCTCCGAGGCCGTATCCATCGACTCGAGAGCTTCGCGTCGTCGCTGCTTCGCGGCGACGAAGTCGACGTAGCTGCCGCGGTAGAGAGCTCCGCCGCCCCCCGTCGCGTCGATCATGTGAGTGCATGCATGCTCGAGGAACGCGCGGTCGTGCGAGACCGCGAGAACGCTCGCGACGACGCGATGGCGCACCGCGGCCTGCAGCGCCCCTTCCAACCAGAGCAGCCCGTCGACGTCGAGATGGTTCGTGGGCTCGTCTAGCAGGAGGAGCCCAGGACGGCGCGCGAGGGCGATGGCCAGAGTGAGCCTCAACTGCTGGCCGCTCGAGAGGACGTTCACTGGTCGGCTAGCCGCGTCAACACCGAAGAGGGCACGACCGACGGCGGCGGCGGCGGTGAAGGCGGCGACTGAGCCAAAGGCCGCTGTCGTCGTCGATGACGAGGATGCCTCGTCCTCGTCCATCGCCGCGTCCGCCACCACCGACGCCTCCTCGTGCTCGTCCTCGTCCTCGTCCTCCTTCCATCCCTCGTCCTCGTCCTCGTCCTCGTCCTCCTTCCATCCCTCGTCCTCGTCCTCGTCGTCCGACGCCTCGGCGACTGGCACGTTGATCCACCCGAGCCACGCCCACACAGCCTCCTCGGCCGCCACCGCCTCCACCTCTGCCGCCGCCGCCGCCAACACTCCATCTGCCGCGTCCGCCGATTTCCCCACAGCCTTTCTCACATAGTCTCCGAGTGGGCTGCGCTCGAGCGCTAGGGAAGCAAGGACGCCCTGAGGCACATACTCGAGGGCGCACGCAGCATCCGGCGCCACCCACACTTCGCCGGTAAGCTCACGCGCGCGGTCGGCGGCGAGGCCGCCGCCGGCGGTGGCGAGGCCGGCAGCGGCGGCGGTGGCCAAGGCCGGTGTGGCCTCTTCCGCCAGCAACCGAAGCTGCGTACTCTTTCCGCAGCCGCTCTCGCCGACGACGCCGATAATCTGACCCTCGCACAACTCCCACGACACTTCACGCAGCACCATCTCGTCGCCGAACCGAAGGCTCACGTTGCGCAGCGCCGCGATCGGAGGCGACGGCGGAGCACGGCTGCCGGCAGTCTGCACAAAGTTCGCCCACTTGAGCAGGATCTTGTCGCGACGCGCCCGCAGCTCGGCGGGCAGCATGGCGCCTGCATAGGCCTCCGTCTCCTCGGCCCAATCTCGGATGTTGTCCAGCGCTGCGCCGCCGCCGCCAAAGCCGCGCGGGCCACCACCGAAGCCGCGAGGGACGTTCAGCTCGTCGGAGGCCTCGGAGTCGTCGAGCGCGTCGCACACACGCGCCGGGCGCGCGCGAGCTGCAATGGCGGGTGCGTGCGCGGGCCTGATTCGTGGCGATACGAAGGCCGGTGCCATCAAGGGCAGCGCGGCCACGAGGACGCCACTCCACGATCTCGCCATCAGCGTTCAACGCAGGGCGGAAAACAAAATTCATGGACTGTTCATGTTAATACACACAACACGTAAGCAGCACAGCCGTGAAGACAAAACAATACAATACAGGGACTGTTCACAGCCTGACAGCCTGGGGAGTTGCACAGCGGAGCCGCGTAATGAGAAACATGCGGACGGAGAGCGGAGAAACACATTCATTCACAACACACCAACATGTTTCGTGACCAACCGTCCACATCACACCTAACACACACCACACGCAGCACGCAGCCACGCACTCAACTACAAACGAGCCCCTCGAACGAACAGTTCCATGTTTGGGCGTGAGACTTGACTTGGACTGCCGTGATGGCGAAAAACCAACCGAGCCATGCCGAATGTTACGCTACTCGGATGGTTTCTCCTCCCCTTTTCTAGACTGCTGCGAGCCATCCGCGGATCCCTTCCGGTCAGTCCGAAAGCCCTCTCCGAAGATCTCTTGCGCTTACAAAAGCAGCGCGCCCTGATTGGTCAATCAAACGGCCAGGACATCTCCTTGAAAGAGAAGGACCACAGTCCAGTCCACAGTGCGTGCAGCCCGCGGCTCCACAGTGCATGGAGCCCGCCCACGCGTGCGGCGCTCGCGGCCGCCGCACAATCTGACCCCGAGGCCATAGCCTACCGAGTGTACGCCGCCGAGGCCGCGGACACGCTGGTGGTGGATGCTGCCGAGCGGAAGAGGAGACGCAGCTCTGCGCTCCGCAGCGTCGACCTCGACCTCTCCAAGCTTGCGAAAGCGCCGGTGGTGAAGCGAGAGCACCTAGGTCCGGAGCAACCTTGGTCCGATCTGGACCAGTGGCGTCATATGTGGGCCACGTCATCCCCGGCAGCGCTTGTGGACGAGCGGGCTACACATGCCTTGACGTTCGCACAGAGGTGGCGCGCAGCGCTCGTTACGCTGGTGCTTGTACTGCTGCTGTTCGCCGTGCTGGGCGTGGGTCTGCTCATTTCGAGCCCGCCTTCGGCCACGCCGCCTGGTCTGATGGAGCTCTCATCTTGGCTCCACGACAACGGCTTACGACTGGGCGACTGGCCGCCACAGGCGCCGCCAGCACCGCGGGCGCCGCCGCCGCCGTTGGCGCCGCCGCCGCCGCCGCCGAGTCCGATACCGCCGCCGCTGTCACCGCTCGGTGTGCCGCTACCGCCACCCCCGCCACCGCTGCCGAGCCCGCCGCCGCCGAGCCCGATACCCTCGCCGCCGCCTCAGCCATCGCCGCCGCTGCCGCGACCTCAACGCTCGCCGCCACCAAGCCCATCGCCGCCGCCGCCTCCATCGCCGTCGCCACCGCCGCCGCAGCGCTATTGGCCGGAGCCTCCTCCGTCGCATCCAGCACGCCCCCCAGCGATCCCGCCCCCATCACACCACGCCATGCCACACCATGCCGCGCCACACGACGACGCGACAGACCATGCCAGCTCTGACGAGGCGTCTTACCCGGTCTCCATGTTGCTTCTCGCGGCCTTGCTTGCGCTGTGCTTCCTCGGTCGAAGGAGCGCGCTGCTGTCTTGGGTGCTGTCTTGGTCGCTGCTGCACTTGCGTCATGCGCTCTCTTGGGCCATGGAGCTGGTTGCAGAAGAGGACAGATCCAAGGCCGCGGGCCCGATGGCGGCGGAGAAAGCGGAGGCGGCTCGAATCACGAGGCTGGCGGCGGAGAGGGTGGCGGCGGAGAGGGCGGCGGCGGAGAGGGCGGCGGTCGAGAGGGCGGCGGCCGAGAGGGCTGCAGCCGCGGCGACCGCAGCGTCTGAAGTTGAGTCAAGGGCGCGAGCGACACGAGAGGCTGCTCGACGTGAGGCCCAGCAAGCTGTGGAAGGCCAAGTCGCAGCTGCCAGGGCGGCCGTGACGACGCCCTTCCCGCGATACTCTGCCGATGATGTCGGGTTCATGCACTTTTCTCCATCGAAGCAATCGCCACCGAAGCCACAGCCCCCGGCAGCGCCACGGGGAGGCCCCTGTGGCTCCCCTGGTAGCGCTCGTTACAGCGCTCAAGGGCTCGCACCCCTGTCGCTGCGTCCGCTCCGACAACTGCCACCTATGCCTTCCTTCCCCGTGGCTGGCACGGGCGCCGAGACGAGCGCTTCAAACGAGGAGCGTGCGAAGCTGCTCAATGCTTAACGAAAGGAATGGTGCAGCGTGACACTCAGCACACCGCGCGCGCACCACGAGCCCAGCGGTCGCATGGCAACCGTTGCGGGCCGTCGTACGGGGGCGGGTTTATCGATATCGGTCTGTGTCCCTGGACGAGGCTGCAAGAGACCCTGCAAGAGACCCCTGACCGGGGATCGGCCCATCGGGGGTCGGGTGCTGAAAGAGCCGCACCGGTGGCGTGCCGGGTCTTCGCGATTAAACGTTTTCGTTTATTACCGGTTACTAGAGTGAGAATAAAAATGATACAGCGAATACCTAACCTGTAACGACCGCGCCCCGCATGTGTGGACCCAGCGCCGGAGCGCGAAAGTCCTTCCCCTTCCCCTTCCCCATGATACAGCGTTATCGCTACGACCCGTAACCTCGCGTGTGGATCAGCGCCGGGAGCGCGAACGTCCATCCCCTTCCCGCCTTCCCCCCACTTTGTCGCACACGGGTTTCATCGCGCGTGCGCGCACAGCTCAGCGCTCAACACTCGCGTCGCGGTCTCTAGTCTTCACACCGCCACGCTCTGTCTCATGTAGCCTGGGTGCCACCCTCGCCATGAACCCACGTGTGCGTTGCCGAAAGGCGCGTGTTCCCGTACTCAGTCCGTCTCCCATGCACAGCTCACACCGGCCGCGCGGCCGGTCACAGCTGGCAGGTGTACTCGATTCACATTCACAGCTGGTCGTTGTGTACTCGAGTACAGCCATGAGCTGAGCCCACATCATGCAAACTGCGCGCGGTTGCACTGCCAGTGTAACCACCAGCCCCCCCCTGCGTTACCCGCTCGTGAAGGAGGATCGTGCGTTACCCGCTCGTGAAGGAGGATCGTACAGTTGCAGCGCCTCCCACAGCCAGAACTGCGAAGGACTCCTGTTATTCACAGCTGGCTTGAACTTCACAGCGGACTCCTGTCCTCCAGCATGCACGTGCTCACCACGGCAGTTCCTGTCCTTCAGCAGACGGTTCCGCCAGCTGGCCTGCCAACCCCATACTGCTCCTCTGCCTACCCCCTCCCACAACCCCTTCACGGGGCGCAAAGTCGCGATGCCGCCCGTGCGTAGGTGTTGACGCACGCTACGCTCGTACTTGGTGAACGAGCGCCCCTTGGCGCGCACTCAGACTTTTTCTTCACTGTCCTTGCCAACCCTGCTGCCTTTAGGCGTGAAGGTGGTAAGGAGCGTATCCGAAAAGGTCTCAAAGAGCGTCGCCTTCTTCTCTTCGTCAGGCACTTCGAGTGCCTTGCTCTTGAACTTCTCGCGGAACTTGGTGCTCTCGGAACCGTCCGCACCCGGGCTCTCAGGCAGCCCGGTCTTGAGCGGGCGCTTGTTCTTGATGCGCGCCACGGGACGCGGGTCGACACCCTCGGGGATTGCGGCGGTGATCAAGCCCGAGATCTGCTCAAAGGTCGGCCGCGTGATGGAACCAGGTTCGCAGCACTTCTTGGCGAGCTCCTTGATGGCGTCCGGCGTGGTCGTGCTCTCGAGGAGCAGCTCGAGCGGCGAGTACTCACCCACGCGCACCACCTCGATGAGCTGCTTGGGCGTCTCGATGTGCGTGAGCCACGAGTACGGGGGTCGCTTCGTGCCCATGTGCGCGAGCATGCACCCGTAGGCCCACACGTCCACCGGCTTGTCGTACACGCCCATCTTCACGATCTCGGGCGCCATGTAGGGCGGCGTGCCCTGGATGTCGCCGCCGCTCGAGCCCGCCCCCTTCTCGGCCGCATCGAAAGAGGTGCCAAAGTCGGCAACCTTGGCCACCCACTGAGCGTCGAGGAGCACGTTGCCCGGCTTGAGGTCGCGGTGCAGCATGTTGTTGAAGTGGATGTAGGCCATGCCGTTGGCCACGTCCGACGCGATGGACAAGAGGGAGCCGTCCCATGATGCATACTGCTGGAACACTTCGAGTTGGAGCACGTCGGCGAGCGAGGCCTCCATGAGCTCCATGACGATGCCCTTGGTGCCCTCGGCCGCGTCCTCGGCGATGCCGAGCGTGAGCAGCACGTTCGGGTGGCGGAGCGTGGCCATCACGTGGAACTCGTCCATGAGCGCCTTGGCGAGGAATTCCGACTTGGCGTCCTTGGCGTGCAGCTTCTTGATGGCGCACTTGGTCGCCTGGAACGTGCACTTGTACACGACGCCAAAGGCGCCGGTGCCGAGCTGGTCGCCGTACGAGATCTGGCCCATGGGGATGGGCTTGTACTTCTCCTTGAGCTGGATGCTCTGCATCTCGGCTCCGGAGCTCCCTTCTTGCGCGGCCCCCTTTTTGTGCGGCCCCTGCTTGCGGCGGTGGTAGAACGCGAGGCCGATCACGAAGCAGATGACGACGGAGCAGGACACGACGACGGCGATGATGATGGTGTTGGTATTGTCGGCCGGCGGCAACGTCAAGGGGGCGTTTACCATCCCAGGTCCGCTGGTGATCACCGGTGCAGTGACGATGGCCTGAACGACGATGCTGGGCACCGCTGCTTGAAGCGCGGCCGCGAGCGAGCCTTGGTTGGCGAGAATGCCCGTCGACAGCGTGGAGACGGCCGTTGTAGCCGCGGCCGGGGACGAGAGCGCGATCGCGACGGTGATGAGCACGGACGCGGACGTGACGGTGACCGTGACCACCGAGGGGTCCACGCCCGCCGCGGTGGCGAAGACGGTCTTGATGCCATCCTTTTTGGACGGAGTGAAGTCGGACACGTCGCCCGACGCCGTGAACGCGGTCGTCACGATCGTGGGCGCCTGGCGAGTGCAGCCCGCCAGAGCCGGGTAGAGAGGCTCGAGATTGACGATGACATAAATGAAGTCCGCGTTGGTGCACGAGGCAGCGCAGCCGCCCGTTGCGAAGTAGAGCTGCGCCGCCGCGCACGTGGTCGGCGGCCCCGCGCACTGTGCGCCGATGAGGCAGGAGGGGAGACTGAGGGGCGGCAGAGAGGGTGGAGCGGGCGGCGAAGGCGGACGGGGCGGCGGAGAGGGTGGAGCGGACGGCGAAGGAGGAGGCGAGGGTGGAGGAGGTGATGGCGGCGGCGATGGTGGCGGCGGCGAGGGCGGCGGCGGGGGTCGTGGCGGCGGCGAGGGCGGCGGCGGGGGTCGTGATGGCGGGGGCGGCGGGGAGGGCGGGCGGGAGGGCGGCGGCGGCCTGGGCGGCGGCGACGCCACGACGCAGCTGCCGTTGTCGACGTTGGCGCTCGGGTTGAAGTTGGTTGCCGCCGCAAACGTGCAGCCGAGGACGGAGAAAAGGCACGTGGTGTTAAACCCAGCAGTGACGTTGGCCAAAAAGTTCCTGGCCGTCGGGTTATTGCAGCCACGCACTGGCCACGTGCACCCGCCGTTGTCGACGGTGGCCGAGGGGTTGTAGTTCGCGGCCAGAGGGTTCGTGCAGCCGCTAATGACGTACGTGCACAACGAGGCGACGTTGACGTTGGCCGTGGGCATGTAGTTGCTGGCGGCAGAGTCCATGCAGCCCTGGACGGCGTACGTGCACGAGCCCTGGACGTTGGCGTTGCTGTTGTAGTTGAGCGCTCCGGTCGCCATGCAGCCGGTGACACGGGGAATGCACGACGAGGTGGCCGTGGGGTTGCCCGCCGTGGCATTCGCCAGGTAATTGAACGCGGTGACATTCGTGCAGCCCAGGACGTGGTACGTGCAAGCGGACTGATCGTGCGACGTGGCCAAGGCCGAATAGGTCGATGCGGCCGGGTCCATGCAGCCCGGCCCCTGCAGCCGGCGACCCGGCGCGTCCTCTGACGAGACCTCGAGGCGGCGGCCCGAGCCCGCGCACGAGCCCGGGATGGCGAAGGTGTTCCGCGCGCTGTAGTTGGCATTGCCCACGGTCATGCAGCCGCCGTAGGAGCAAGAGCCAGGTAGCTGCACGTTGTAGACCGCGTTGTAGTTGAGCGCACTACGTTCGGTGCAGCCTGGGTTGTTCGGGCACGAGCCGTCGCTGACAGTGGCCTGCGGATTGTAAGTGGAAGCCAACGAGTTCATGCAGCCGTAGAAGATGCACGAGCCGGGGAGCAGCGTGTTGTAGAGCGCGTTGTAGTTGGCTGCCGCCGAGTTCGTGCAGCCCCGGACGCGGGGAGTGCATGGATAGGCGCTCGCGTTGCTGTACGTGGCGGACGGGTTGTAGTTG